>JADRCD010210728.1:0-27903 GCA_019843815.1 Montemys delectorum
ATGAAGAGAGGGGAGGGGGTTTCAAAGCCAGCTGTGGCCAGAACACACCATTAGACTGAATCCTCTGTGTCTGTTTCTAAATCCTTTCAGCAAGAGCCCAGCCCACCGCCATTCTAAAAGTTGAAGAGACAGAGAGCCCCAGAAGGGTTTATGATCGTCTAGTTTACACAGAGAGGGGGAACCAGAAAGGACCAGCTTAGTTGTGGAATCTCCAGCCTGTCACACTACATAGATCTCTGGTCTGGTGGTAGTAAAGGGTTTTGGGTTCCCTAGGCTGATGGTAAATTAAGGTGTTTGGGTCCCCTAGGCAGGCCGTGGGGGGAGGGGCGGGCGATCGAAGTGCTTTAGCGGGGTGGGGCATGGAAGAAAGCTGGTGGCCATCTGGACGTTTGGATCTGTGGGGAAAGTGCCTCGACTTTCAGACCAGGCCTGGGTGTGGTCCAGAGAAGTCACTGAGGAGGATCTGAAGGTTCTTTCCTAAGGGTGAGCTTGAGGCAGGTTCGCCCCAAAGCGAGAGTGTCCCGCCTCTTGGGGTAGGAGGGCCTGGGGAGCCTGCGGGGTGGCGTTGGGGAGGGGCTAGCCAGCGAGGAGTTGTCCCATCTTCCAGGAGGGGCTCCCCATGGGAAGGGTTGACTCGATCTGGAAGAGAGGGGCTATGGTGGGGCGTCCGCCCTTCCGGGGAAGGGGCTCGACGGCGGGGGCGGGGCCGCAGGGTGGGGCCCCATCCTCCTCGCGCTCCCCTGCGATGCGGGCGGGCAGGGGCGGGGACGGAGGCGGTGGGCGCCCGCGGCCGGCCCACAATGAGCACAGCGGGCCGCGGTGAGTAAGCGGCGGCCGGCCGGGCCGGGCCACGCGGGGCGGAGGCTGCGCGGGCAGGTCGAGGCAGGCTGGCCGGGCGGGGTCGGGAGCCGAGTCCGCAGCCCTAGCTGCGCCGGAGCGGAGCGAGGACACCGAGGCCCCGCCCCGGCCGCCGGTGGCGCCCCGACCTCCGCGCCGCGCCGCAGACCCAGCCGGAAACTGGCCCCGCCGGAGCCCGAGCCTCAGCCTAGTGCCACCTGACCCCGAGCCGGAGCCACACGAACCGGAGTCCGAGTCCGAGCCCCAGTCCGGGCCGTCCGAGCCCGGCCTGCCATGGCGGGGCCGCGGGGCGCGCTCCTGGCCTGGTGTCGCCGCCAGTGCGAGGGCTACCGCGGCGTGGACATCCGCGACCTGAGCAGCTCCTTCCGGGACGGCCTGGCTTTCTGCGCCATCCTGCACCGGCACCGGCCCGACCTGCTGTGAGTGCCCGGGGCGAGCGAGCTAGCACGCGGGGCTGGGGACCGCCGCCCCCCTCAGTGACGCGGTGGCACGCGCCGCCCTGAGAGGTCCGGGACCTCACACCCGCCGCCTCTGAGCGCGGAGCGGGGCCACCGAGACCCCCGAGAGCGTGCACTCCCCCTCCCCCACCTCGGGCCACTGGTGTCAGGCCCTGACCTCTAAGAGGGAACTCTGACCCGTCCTTAGCAACGTCCCTGCGGTAGGCTCCAGCAGACATACTGAGCCTCTCTTCCTCCATTGGCGTCAGAGCGTAGTAGCCCCAAACTTGACTGTAGGGGGATGAGACTATGCCACTCCCCCAAATAGGCTTCCTCTAAGTTCGAGCTGGTGAGAGCAGATTCCCGGGTGAAATTTACATCTGTAAGGGCAACCTACCAGAAAGGGTCCTCAGAAAGAATGCTGCTCCAGATCACTTCCTACCTGAGAGAAGCTGCCAGGCTTCGGCTTTATTCACTTCCCCATCCTTCCCTCCCTAGAAGCCTAACCCCATTCCCTTCTATATATAAGCGTCTATCATCCGACACCGCAAGTCTCATATTTTGTGGGACTCCCATGGGAATGTAGGTCATTAGTTTTAATTCTCTCTTCAGCTGGTTTGCCATTTACATTTAAAGCACAAAGAACCTAGAGGGATGGAGGAGGGAAGCTTGTACTCTGTGGGGCACTAGCCCCCCTTTCTGGCACAGGGCTCCTAGATAAATGGCTGTCAGGTGACTGGGGGCACACTACTTCCCCAAACCACCTTGACTAGGAATCTGTCTAGGTGTATGCCCCCCTCGGCTCTGCTGTTCACAGTGGGGCACAAAGATGGGGCAGGGGAAGACTAGTACAGCTGACGCTTGCCAATCTGTAGCTTCCAGCTGGAACATGGGTCCCTCCTACCCAAGCTCCTCTGAAGGGTCTCCTCGGGAAATGTATTCAGACCCACAGAACAACTGAGCGCGGGCTTCTACTCAGCTTTCTTCCCAGAGCCGTGGGACCTCTTTCATTCGTTCATTTATGTATTCATAAAACAGTAATAGTTCATCTGGTGCCTGTCTTCCTTTTGCTCCAGGTTTCAGTAGCAAATCTCTTAAATCACGTAGAACAGTTGGTCCTGTTTTATTTACAGACCCCTGGGAACTTCCCCACCCCCACCCTCCTCAGACTTGTTTCCATAGGACAGGGTGTGGGAAGGCCTGAAAGGATTGCCCAACTCTAACTTGGTTTGCTGTGTTCAGTGGTACAGTGTTCTTGGGGCCCTGGAAGATGGGGTTTTGAGAATGTGGATGCAGAAGGGAGCCAAGTTTTAAAGCCATGGGACCCGGTGCTAACACATTAGGGTAGTGGGGCTTGGACCTTGGACTTACAGTAACGGAGGAGGATGCTGGGCTTGGCTCTGCCTTGGAGTTGTCTCTCTGGTCTTCTGTTTTTGTTGGGGGCTAACCCCGAGGGGGGAGGTCAGGATGAGGCTCGAGGTGGGGAGACTTGGTGTCAGGCTGCTAGGTGCTGAGGCCCAGGCTCTAAGTGCTAGCTGCCTGGTGCTAATGTTTAAGCCCTGGAGAAAATCATCAGTTCTCTGGGCATCTGGGTGGTGGGGTTGTTAAGACCTACCTCACAGCCCTGTGGTGAGGATTTTAACTGAGGTAATAAGCATGCAGTTACGTGTAACCACTGGAAGAGGTGCTATTAGGCAGTGAGGGCTGGGAATGACTGTCTAGCCCCTTTAGCTAGTAAACAAGTGTGCTTAGAGTCACTTCGTCCACACACTGGAGCTGGCAGTGGAGAGCTCAGCCAACAAGGCACAGATCTACAGTCTAGCAGGGTGGTGGCGCAGTCCTTGAATCCTGGACCTTGGGAGGCAGAGGCAGGTGGATCTCTGAGTTCCAGGCTAGCCTGGTCTACAGAGAGAGTTCCAGGACAGCCAGGGCTACACAGAGAAACCCTGTCTCGAAAAACAACAAAACGCCAGCTTACTGTAACACACGTGGGCCTACTGGGAGCCTTCCAGGAGACACTTCAGGGAGAAAAGGCAAAAGACAAGAGAAGGGTCCAAGGCCCCAAGGCCCCACCTGTGGACTTTCAAAACCTGCAGGTGTCCAGAGAGGCAGGTGGGAAGGCTGTTCCCTCCCAAGCAGACTTCTAGACTCAATCCAGTTGTCCATTTGCTGGGGCCTGGACCATGCTAATTGCATGAGAGGCCTGGTCCCTCATAAAGCACAGAGAAGGATAGAGGATTATCTGTCCTCTATTATGTATTTATTTGTTAGAGATTGAACCCAAGTCCATGAGCATGCTAGGCAAACTCTCACCCACTGAATTACACCCTCAGCACTTAAGGGCAGATCTGTGTAAGGTCGTCTGTGTAAGGTTGGGTGACTGCCAAAGCCATTTGATAAAGTGGTTCAAGCCTCTGAGGCTGCCAGTGCTGGCCCAGGCCACAGTGTGTGTGTGTGTGTGTGTGTGTGTGTGTGTGTGTGTGTGGCCGGACCATGTATGCCCTTCTCTTTCCTCCAGGCTTTTCTAAATCCCTGTGAGATCAGATCCCACGTGGCATTCATTCCCGTGCTTTCGTTTCATCCAGAGACAAATGGAACCGTCTCAACTTCTGAAACTTCTCTGAAAAGAAAGATCTGTGTTATCCAAACCCAGATGTTATTCAGGGACAGGGATGGAGTGGAAGGAATTGAGGGGAGAGAAAGTGTAGGAGTAGTGTGTGTGGTATGTGTGTGTGTGGTGTGTGTGTGTGTGTGTGTGTGTGTGTGTGGTGTGTGTGTGTGTGTGTGTGTGTGTGTGTAAGCTAAAGATTAGCCTCAGGTGATATTCTACCTTTTTTTTTTTTTTTAAACATTAAGACCAGGGGCTTGCTAACCTGGCTCTGTTGCCTGTCCACCCAGCCTCAGGGATCTGGATTACTAGCATGTACCAGCATGCCTGCTTTTTTCACGGTGCTGGTGCTTGAACTCAGGCAAGCGCTTCACACACCTCCCCAGTGAGCTGCCACCCCAGCCCCAGTTACCACGACTTTACAGTTTTTAGTTTGTATTCTTTCAATAAGCATGTGCAAGATCACTTCCCAAATACCCAGAAGCAATGGGGACAAGCTATGACCCCGCTTTCTAGAGACACTGCTAAGGAAGCCAAATTGAACCATCCAGACAAGTTACCTTGATCTCATTGGTTCTGGAGTATCCCCCTCCCTCTCCTCCACGTTGGGCACCAGGAAACTGAGGTACAAGGAGGGTAAAGTAGCTGGCAAAAAGTCATCCTTAGGTAGTGGCAAAGCTTGCACACTCTGCTGTATCCAGGAGGCCTTTGCCACTCTCAGATCCTGCTGGCCCTCATGCCAGCCTGGGAGCTGGGGCTGAGGCTCCCCTGAGTTTTGAGGGCAGCGGAGGCTGGTAGGGTTCCTGCCCTGCCCTCAGCAAAGCCTACCTTAAAGGGCAGAGCCACAGGTGCCCTACCTGTGCATGCTCCAGCCCACTGGTTTCCACAGATGGATGAAGCTAGTAGGCACCGTGCTTCCCACCCCGGCCTGTGGACCTGTCGTGCCATCACTCAGCAGCCCCACTTCAGAAGCTGAGACGCCCCTTACTAGGGAAGTAAGATGCCTACTCTAGAGAGGCTGGCCCCAAGAGCAGGCCTCTCGGCTTACTACCAGCTCTGGATTATGTTCCTTTCTATATTACTTCTAAGTTCTTCTATTTGGGCCCCACTAAGAAACATGTGGGACCTGGGGGGTGGTAGCTTCACATGCTACCCTGAACTCTGAAGGCAGTTCAGGGCCAGCCTGGTCTGCAGAGCAGGTTCCAGGACAGCCAGGGCTATACAGACAGAACCCTGCCTCAAAACAAACAAACAAAAACAAACCAAAACCAATCCAAAACAAAACAAAACAACCCCCACCCCATGTAGGGGCTAAAGAGTGTGCTCAATTCTCAGCACCCATGTGTCTGTAACTCTAGTCCCAAGGAACCTCATGCCGTTTTCTGGCCTTCTTGACTGAGAAAGCCTCCTGGAGAAGAATTGGGAATCTCCCTTCTCAGTGATTTCCCAGGCCTTGCTCGGCTACCTCCAAGGACTGTAGGCTCGATCTCTGTTTCAGGTTGACAGCCATAGTTCTTCAGGAACTTGTAGGCTCCCTCCCCAGACTTGCAGAGCTGAGGTCAATCTCCCCACTCCCTCCTGACCCTGCCCCCCTCTCCTGACTCTGCCCTCGTGTCCAGTGTCCATCACATTTCTTGACCGGTCCTCCTGTCTCTTGCAGCGACTTCCAATCACTCTCCAAGGAAAATGTCTTCGAGAATAACCAATTGGTGAGTCCTCACACAGATGGGAGCAGTTGTGGTGTGGTGGGAGAGGGCAGGGGTCACACAGGGACCACTGCATTTGGTGAGGGGCTGGTTCAGGTCCTAGAAGAGGCCCTGTGTCTCCTCCCTCCTCAGCTCTTCCTGGATGCCCTTCCCTGAAGGGGCAGAGCTACTCCTTCAGGCCACCATGTGGGGATGGTACCTCTGTCATCCTGTCCCCATTAAAATGAGCCAGGACCAGTCTGTGAAGTATTCACTAATGTTGCCATCTCTGACCTCTCTTCCCTGTGGCTGCTCCTGTTCCTGCTTTTGTACCTGCCTCGACCCTAGGCCTTTGAAGTGGCTGAAAAGGAGCTGGGCATCCCCGCTCTCCTGGACCCCAACGACATGGTCTCCATGAGTGTCCCTGACTGTCTCAGCATCATGACCTATGTGTCCCAGTACTACAACCACTTCACCAGTTCTGGCCAAGGTGAGAGGAGACCCAGCCCTTGGGGGGCGGGGGGGGGGCTGCCTTGAGCTGTTTACGTCTTTTCTGAGCAGTAGAGTAGTCAGGAAACAGCCAGTCATCCAGTCACTGACTGTGGGCTCGCTAGTTCATATATTTATTGCATTAAGAGATCAGTGGCTTAGGTAAGGTGCTCACACATGTAATCTCCATACTTGGGAGACTGAGGCAGAAGGATTTCTTCACGTTTAAGACCAGCCAGGGCCACAGATTCAGACCCTGTCTGCTTTGCCACGGTAGGGGAGACAGGCACTAAAGCCCAGGTGAGCTCATCTGTGAGTTCACCTCCCCTCACCCACTGCACTTTCTGTCTGCTGTTTCCTGTCCTCACACTTCCCAGGGCTTTTTCTTCCTGGTCTCTTCCGGGCTGTTCACAGCATCCTTGCCGAGCCCGCCCCTCAGCTTGAGAGTAGAGACAGTGGAGAAGGGAGTGTCCTGGAGAGGAAGCCTTCCTTTCTGTTCTGATCAGGTATCCCAGGACAGCTTGGGGCTCCCCTCCGCATAGGGGAAGTGAGTCCAAAGAAGGGGAATTGAGGAGGTCAAGAACTCAGCACAAAAGCTGAGGGGCGGGGCTGAGGATCTGGGAGTCTGAGTCCTGCACTGGGCAGCTGCTGCTACTGGGCTCTCAGTAGCCTCCTGTGGGTCATGTTTCCTGCATCTGCTCCATATGGGGAGAATCCAGTCTGTCTCTTTAAATGGGGTGGGAAGGGGCTGCAGAGATAGCTCAATGGTTAATGGCACTGTCTGCTTTCAGAGGACCCACCACTTATGTGCACACGGAGGGTCAGAGCTGTGGGTGGATGCTCTCTTTGACCTCTGCAAGCATCAGGCATGAACAGACACACAGGCATACATAATGAAATAATAATACACTTTTTTTTTTAAAGCCTGAGAATGGTGGCACAGGCTTGCCTACCAGCTCCTAGGGGGCAGTGACAGGCTGATCTCTGTGAGTTTAAGGCCAGCCTGGTCTGCAAAAAGAGTTCTGGCCAGCCAGGGCTACACTGTGAGACCTTGTCTCAAAAAAAGAAAGAAAGAAAAAACAAAGGAAAAAACAAAGCAAGATGTTGTAGGGGCTGGGAATGTACCTTAGTTGGCACGATGTTTGCTTATAGGCATAAAGCTCTGGCTGGGTTCAGTGCGCAGTACCACATAAACTAGTTCCAGGACAGCCAGGGCTACACAGAGAAACCCGTCTTGAAAATAAAACAAAAACAAAAATAAGAAAAACAAAAATAAATAAATCAATCAAATCACTTCAGGTTTTTGAGATGGCGCTCCTGCCAAGGCTGATGACCGAGTGCAATCCTGGAATCCACACGGCGGAAGGGGAGGACTGACTCCCAACTTTCCCTTCTAAACTCCCCTTGTACACCATAGCACTTTCAAGTCCTGTCCACCCCTCCACCCCAAGTAAATAAATATAAAAATGTTAATGTGAAAAAATAAATTAGGGGCTGAAGAGATGTCTCAGCTGTTAACACAGACTGGGTTCAGTTCTCAGCACCTAGGCCTGGCAGCTCACAAGTGCCTGTAACTCTGGCTCCAGAGGATGTGGTGTCCACAGGCATTGCACTCGTGCACAAACCAACAGGTAAGCATGCACACATACACATAATCAAAACATGAGAGAAAACCTTGAGGATGCATACAGCTGACTTAAGCATAAATCTGCACGCGCCAAGGACAACTGTGTTGGAAGACCCCACAGTCACTGGTAGAAGGGAGGGAGTCTAGCTTTGGTGGGGATAAGCGCTTGGCCTCAGAACTCTCCCTTCACTCTTTCAGTCTGTGAGTAAAGTGAGCCCATTCCTTAACTTCCAGCCTCGGTTTCCTTTTTGCAGCAGGTTGCGCACAGAGCCCACCTCTCAAGGTTGCTCTGAGGAGTGAAAGGGCTTTGTGCAGAGCATCTTTGCCCTTGTTAGTTTAGGACTCAGGATACTTGTTATTCACTTGTCCTCTGCTTGGTGTGGCACAGTTTCGTGACTGTGACTTTCACAGTCTAGGAACTGACTGCAGTGCACTGCACGTTGGTTTACAAAAGATGAGCTGCAGCTTCAGGGTGTGTTTCAGTTTTCATGGTTGTATTGGGTGGAAGCCCATGGTAATAGAAGAGCATTGTGTCTGTACACATAGTTTGTATAATAGTCAGGAACCATGAAAGGACTGTGACCCTGATCACAGTTCTGTTTCCCAGGCTGCTCTGCTCTGCTCTGCTCTGCTCCCTTGTCCCACTCCTTTCAGATGGTCTCTTCATGTAGCCTAGGCTAGCCTGAAATTTTGGCTGCTTCTTTCTCAGGCTTCTGAGGCAGGCCTACAGATGTGTGTGGTCATGTTGCTCACTTTATTTCCCAGTGGTCTTTGTGGGCAATCATGGATCTCTTGTTTGCCTTTCCTTCCAGTAGGGCCCTTCCTAGACTTGCCTGCAAGGTGGGGGTGTGTGGTGGGGTTTCATTGATTAAGGTAATGTTTGTATCTTTTATGTCAGCCAACCCCTAGACAACCATTTTTATCCCATTTGCTACTGCCTTGGTGTGTTCCAACCCTGGGGGCTGTTCCCTCCCCGAGGTGGTCCTGTGTTGGTGTGTGTGTGTGTGTGTGTGTGTGTGTGTGTGTGTGTGTAGTGTATGGCCAGTTCTTTCCTGTCTGTACAGTAGTTGTTGCCATGTGCTCCAGTAGCCTCTTTCTTCTGGGGAACATACGGAATATACTATGTGTATACAACCCAGGGCCTTACACAATGTCAGCATGGACCCTAGTACTGAGTCCTTGTCCCAGTCGCCATCTTCCTCCTTCCCCTGTGGACCGTCTCTGTCTGTACAGCTGTTGCTCCAGCACCTGGCACTTTCTCATGCTTTAGCAAGTACATCTAGAGTCCTTGCTGTGTGCCAGGCACTGTGTTGGCTTTTGGGAAGAGAGGAAGTTTCAGAGACTGTTGTATCATGCTGGAGGACGGGAAAGAAAGCATTTAACAGTACATTTCTCAGGAGCTGAATGAAGGGCAGAGTGTACGGGGAGAGCAGGGAGTGGCCGCTCTCCTCTGGTCTGGGAGGGCCTTGAGGTGAGCAGCAGACAACCTGGGCAGCTGTGAAGATCTGGGCAGGCAGATGGCAGGCCAAAGCAGAGTGGGTCATGTGCTACTGGGCACCGGGAGGAAGAGCCCGCTCTGAGAGAACCTTGGCAGGGAGCTGCCCAGGCTGCAGAGTGTCCAACCTCTGTCACATGACTCACAATAAGACCTGCATTTCAGCTAGGCATGGGGGCCCAAGCCTTTAATCCCAGCGTGAAAGGGGCAGAGGCAGGCTGATCTCTGAGAGTTCAAGGCCAGGCTGGTCTACAGAGTGACTTCCAGGATAACCAGAGTTATGTATTGAGACCCTATCTCAATAAAATGAAGCAAAACAAAAAGTAGATGCATTCTCTGTCATACTCCCAAGGTCACACACGTGTGGAAGTGACACAGGCTTTAGGAGTTGCTCCTTCCGCATCTGACATGATGGCCTGTGCATTGAGCAGTTGTTTCTCCCCTGTCCCATTGCTCAGCTTAACGTCACCTGCCTTGTCTTCTCAGGGTGCCATTACGGCCTGGGATTAGAGGTTTGCTGAATGTGTTACTGCGGATGTCTGGAAGAAACTTGTATTCAATTAAATTGTACTATCATCATTATAAATATTTGTTTTGTATGTATGTGTATGTGTGTGCCTGAGTGTCTGTCTGTGCATCATGTGTGGTTAGTAGCCTGCAGGAGACCAGAAGGGCATTGGATCCCTTGGAACTAGAGTTATAGGTAGTTGTGAGCTGCCATGTGTGTGCAGGAAACTCAAGCCAGGTCTTTTGTAAGAGCATCTTTTAACCATTGAGCCACCTCTCTAGCGTATCATCATCATCATCCTCATCCTCATCATCATCATCATCATCATCATCATCATCATCATTTTGGTGTTTTTGTGACAGGGTTTCTCTGTGTAGCCCTGGCTGTCCTGGAACTCACTTAGTAGATCAGGCTGGTTTCTTTGAACTCAGAAATCCGCCTGCCTCTGCCTCCCAAATGCTGGGATTAAAAGTGTGCACCACTGCTGATATTTGGCTCTTAAAATTACCACATAGGGACCATTCTGTGATACATAGTTTTCACAAAATTAGAGGTTGCGTTTTGTTTCATTCCTTGAGTGCAGGAGGTTCTCAACTGACACAGCCGATGGAGGAGGGAGATGGTTTGGGGGAAGCCTCAGTGTCTATGTGGAGTTTCTACTGACTCTGGGCCATATCTCTCACCTGGAGACAGGCAGGTGACCTCTGGGAGTAGGCCACCTCCTTTAAGTCAGGCCTCATCCTTCCGCCTCAGTGGGAAGGAAGCTGGGCCTGGCCCACTGCATCCATGCCCTGTACAGTGTGAATCTCTGGCTCCGCTTTAGGGAGGCTTCAGAGTGAAAGTGTTCCCTGTTCTGTGTTATGGGGAGCCCCGTTGGAGCCCTGTTGGAGCTGGTGCTCCGCCCAGAAGTGGTGGCTGTAGAGCTCTGGCCAGGTTGGCTCCTCCCAGGGCTCTGCTCCAGTGCCTGCCTCAGGGTCTTCCCTGTCTTGTAGCTGCTGCCTCACCACCCAAACCAGGAAAGGACCCAGCACCCCCCTCCCCCACATCCACACCACCCGCTGTGCAGCCAGGAGAGGAGGCTCAGGTAGGCAGACCTCTTGGGTGGGAGAGTAGGTGAGGGGCACAGGGTCATGACAGTGACACTGTGGGAGGAAGTTGGTTGGCTCTGCCGATATTCAGAGGGTGTTCTCTGTTATTGTCCCGTTGGGTCCCAGGGCCAGGGTGCCAGCCCGCCAGCCCCACTTTGTAGCAGGGAGCCCAACTGTTTTCCCCAGAGTTTGAGTGAGTCAGGTCCATTACTGTGACTAAATGGACAAAGCTCATGCCGTCCTTGCCATCATGGGACTGTCAGGAGATTCATGCGTAATGACATGACACAGTGATGCTAATATTCCCTTTACTCTGTGGAGTCCCGAGTTTTGATCCACTCAGGGTGATTTCACGGAGCCCCTCCTCCCACCCCCACTGCAGCAGCAGCTCTTAGGCCCTGTCGTCCAGATAGGAAGGGAACATTGGCTCAGGGAGGTTTGGTCCTTTGTCCAAGGTCACTCAGTAAAATAGTAGGGGTCACCTTGCTAGTCCCACCTCCCAAGGACATCAGCTTTTCACAAGCTTTAGAGAGAATGCCCAGAGAGGGTATTTGAGCTGAGACTGATGGGTAAGCTGATGGAGAACCAAGGCCCAGAGGCCACCCAGAGGAAAAGAGGGTTGGCTAGAGCAGCTACCAGGAGGAGCAGTACATTGAGTTGCCTTCCCTCGGGCAGGGGCCCTTCCTTGGAGGCCGGAAGTCTGGCCTTCACTGTTTCCATACTGGCTTGGGATGGTAAACAAGTCGCCCTTCTCTGGGTGTTGGCTTCCTCATGTGGGAGAAGGTGACAGTGTCCTGTCCTCTGCTTCCCCCAGGACCCTGATCTTCATGTGTTAGCACCATGGGGCTTGATGTACATTTGAGGGAGACATGGCTGTGATGGGACGGGAAGGGGACAACCAGGAGCAACAAGGCTGCCAACTGTACCCCCTTCCCTGCAGGGTGATGACCTCTCCCCAGACAGCCTGTCCGAGCAGGGCAAACAGCAGCCCAGCAGCGCTTGTGCGGCCTGTGGGCAGCGAGTGCACCTGGTGCAGCGGTACTTGGCGGAGGGCAGGCTCTACCACCGGCACTGTTTCCGGTGAGTGCTATGGGCAGGGACAGGGGGCAGGGGCAGGGTGTGTCTCCCCAGTACCTGGGAGGGAGCTCCCACTGTGCCTGGCTTCTGGCAGAGTACTCAGCTTATCCTCCCTTTCTAGAGGAACAAACTACATCTTAGAAGAAAAAGGCCTGCCCAGTCACAGGATTTCCCTCCAGGTCTTATTTTTGAAGAGTTCTTTATTTGTATGAATGCGCCATGTATGGGGCTGCCCTTCGAGGCCAGCTGGAGTTACAAGCAGTAAATCCCGATGTGGGTGCTCAGAACCAAACTGGTCCTCTGCAAGAGCAACAGGTGCCCACAAGTGCTGGGTCGCCTCTCCAGCCATAGCCTTTTCTTTTCTGAGGTGCTAAGGCTTGAGCCCAGGCACCAGGCCCAGGCACGAGATGGGCACGCATCCCACCACTGTGCTTTGTGCCCAGTGTTTGGAGCTCAGGGCTAAGGGCTTGCGTTACATCATCATCTTCTTTTTTTTTTTTTTTTTTTTTTTCCTTTTTTTCTTTTTTTTTTCTTTTGGTTTTTTTGAGACAGAGTTTCTCTGTGTAGCCCTGGCTGTCCTGGAACTCACAGACCAGGCTGGCCTTGAACTCAGAAATCCGCCTGCCTCTACCTCCCAAGTGCTGGGATTAAAGGCATGTGCCACCACTGCCCGGCTTGCCCTACATCTTCAAACTCCTGAATGTAACTACCTGGTGCTCACAAAAGGATATGTACCCTATGCTGTTGAAACAAGAAAGGCTTTTCTTAAATTTAAATGTGATTTAACTTAAACTGGGGATTTAAAGTCCCGGGGATGCCAGTTTGTTTGGTTTTGTAGTGCTAGGACTTGAACCCTGTCCCTTGTGCCTGGTAGGCAAGCACTCAACCACTGAGCTACACTCCCAGCGTAAGGATTTCCTTTTTCTTTTCCTTTTTTTTTTTTTTTTTTAAGTCAGAGCCTCATTATGTAGCCCAGGCTAGCCTGGAACTAGTATTCTCTGGCCTCAATCTCTAAGTGCCATAATAAAGGTGTACACCACCATAACCTTGTGGGGTGGCACACGCCTTTAATCCCAGCACTCAGGATGCAGAGGAGGTAGATCTCTGTGAGTTTGAGGCCAGCTGGTCTACATAGTGAGGTACAAGACAGCTGGGGCCACATAGTGAGACTTTGTCTCAAAAAAAAAAAAAAAAAACCCAAACAAACAAACAAAAAAAACCCAAAAAACACCACTACCCTCACCACCAAAAGTGCACATCATTATACTTGACTTAAAAAATGCATGTGAGTGCCAGGGATACACAGAGAAACCCTCAAAAAACTAAAAAAAAAAAAAAAAAAATGCATGTGAGGGCTGGGGAGAAGGTTCGGCAGTTAAAGTGGTTGCTCTTTCAGGGACCCAAGTTCCATCCCAGCATCCACATGGCAGCTCGCAGTTTTCTGTAATCTAGTTCTGAGGCATCTGATGCTGCCTTCTGGCCCCTCTGGTACCAGGCATACATGTGGTGCATAGACATACATGTAGGCAAAAGATTTAGTGCTACACATAAAATAAATAAATCTTGATGTTAACTAGATGTGAATATACAGCAGGACACTTGTGTCTGTAGATGCGTACCCTGAACAAGAGCTTCCTGCAGCCCTGTGATACGGGAGTCACTCTGATACATTTATCTTATTCTATTATGTATGTATTCATTAAAAACAATCCAGCTCAAGACTGGGGAATGACTTGATGGTAGACTGGTTATCTAGTATTTACAGGACACTGGGTTCCACCCCTGAACCAACAAACCTGAGCTGTGGCCCAGGGGTAGCACAAGGCTTTAGCAATTTTTGAGACCCTGGCCACAGTTCCCAGCCCTGAAAAACAAAATCAAGCAAAAACTTCACCAAAACAAACCTGGCAGGTGGGAAGCCAGGCTGACTTCCTGAGTCACTGGCTGGTGACTCTCTCCCCCTCTCCCCTGGGCCACCGTCACCTCTTCCCCTTGCAGCACAGGCCTATTTCACAACTCCTGTTGCTAATTTGACATCGTTTATTGTTCCCCTCTGACTCTGACAGCTGCCATGTTCTTTTTTTCTGGGAAGTGCAGGGTATGGAGCCAGGATGAGCCTGGTAGAGGAAGTGGAGAATGAGGGAAAAACTGGTCTCTGAAGGAGGCCTAGCCAGCCTGCCCTGTCTTCTGCAGATGTCGGCAGTGTTCCAGCACGCTGGTCCCAGGCTCTTACAGTAGTGGGCCCGAGGAAGGCACCTTTGTATGTGCAGAACGCTGCACCAGGCTGGGTCCCGGAGGCCGGTCAGGAACTAGGCCCCTTTCACAGCAAAAGCAGCAGCCCGCCGCAGAAGCCAAGGATGCAGAGGATAGTGACCCGAGCCTGAGCGTGGCTGCCGTGGCCGAGGCAGACGGGCTCCAGGCCAGCTCCGAGGTACAGCCCCACACCCTGAGCAAGCCACCTCTTCCCAGCAAGCCCCAGGAGCTGGCCAGTCCCCCTGTTGGCCGGCCTACACCCGCCCCCAGGAAGGCTTCTGAGAATTCAGCCTTAACGCCCCCAACCCCGAGGCCTCGGTCTAGCCTGCAGCAAGATGGCGTGGTGGAGCAGAGTGTCAGCAGTGGCCTTATGAACGGTGAGTGAGGGCACAGCTGGATGGGGCATGCTGGCATGTAAATTTACATGTGGGCATGTAAATAGCCAGGAACATTGTCAGCCAACCCCCCCTTTGTTAAAGATTTATTTTAAACTGTGTGTGTGTGTCTGTGGGTATGTGCTTGTGAGTGTTGGTGCCTACGAAGTCCAGAGGCGCTGCGCACATTGGAGCCCCTGGAGCTGGGGTTAGGGGTTGTTGTAGGCCACCTGATAGGGGTTTGGGAACGGAACTTGGGTCCTCTGGAAAAGCAGCAAGTGCTCTTAGCTGCTGAGGCATCCGTCCAGCCCCTTGGAGGGCTTTGTGAGCCAGTACCTGTGTGTGCAGTGTGATGTCACCTGTCATCCACTTTGTGTCTTTTCATGCCACTTTCTCCAAACCGGTACAGCTTAAACCACAGGCCCACCCTCGCTGGCTGTGTGCCTATTGTTTCTGTCTCGTGGTTTGGAGTGTGGAAGTGTGCACACTCTCTGAGACAGTGCGTATTGATGTCAGTCATATATTTCCTGGCTCGCCCCCAGGCACACTCCAGGTAACCTCCTACCCCCATCGTGCATGTCTGGTGTCTGTCCAGGGCAGTGGTTTTCAACCTGTCATAGGAGGGTCACCTAAGACCATTGGAAAACACAGATAATTATATTATGATTCATAATAGTAGCAAAATTACAGTTATGAAGTGGCAACAAAAATAATTTTATGGTTGGGGTCACCACAACAACATGAGGAGCTCTATTAAAGGGTTGCAGCATTAGGAAGGCTGCGATCCACTGGTCTAACCAGCTAAGGGCCTGGGGTCAGGTGGTCTCCTGAGCTTATCTGGACTGCAGTGGAGACTCGTGGTTTGCTGTCTGCAGGGTATTTTTAGATGACCTCCATGTATGGTGTGAGCTGGTGGGATCACACTCTGGGAAGCTGAGATATGCTGAGCATTCCTTATCAGTCAGGGAAGGCAGTGTAGGCCCACAGGAGAGAGAGCACCTGGGGACTTGTACCGGAACATTCTGTGTGTTTGAATCCGCTCAGCACTTCTGGAGACTGGCTTAGGTGGTTTGGGCACTGGGGACACAGATAATGTTTGGATCTTACTGTGTTTTCTTGGAGGAACCAGTGTCTGAGGGTGATATACATGGGCAGACATACTGCTGGCATGGATGGAAGTAGGAGTCAAGGGAGGCTTCTAGGAGAAGGTGGCACCTGGGTAGATATCCTAGTATAGAGGAAGTGACTGAGGGCATTTGGGTTGCGACTAGGCTAACGTGCTAAGTCCCTGGCCTGCCTCTGACGGTGACTGATCACTCTCCCATTCAGCCTCCATCTTATCCAGTCTCCTTGAGAGCTGGGCAGGGAGGGGCTGTGGTCACCCTGGTCTGTGACCTGCCAGGTAGGTCACAGCACCCTAGCTGCCATGAAGGCCTGGCTCACTGTCCTTTCATATCTAGGAAAACTACAGGAACCGCCTATTCCCAAGCCAAGAGGGACACCCAAGCTGTCAGAGAGGTATGCTGGCCCCTAAAGGCCTAAGTCAGGGAGCGGGGATTTCTAGGGCCCAGGTCCAGAAAGGATTTCCCGGGCCCACAAGGAGGCTCCTGTGTGGGTGAGGAAGGAAAGCCACATCCCCGACGTGGGCTGCAGGTGGAGCCGGCCCCTTAGTGTTACTCAACCTCTGCAAGCTTATGCTTCCTGCATGGGAGTCTAGACCTCATTCGTAGAGTACCGAAAGGCCTGGAAAAGCTTATCTGTTGTGTCTGGCTCTGGGGAGGCCAGGCCTCCTCATCAGGATGGCTGCCCCGTGAGGGGCTACAGCGTACGTCTGGTGAACGTTTGCGCTGCTCCTGGTGTGTGACCATACTCAGGGGCAGTATGTAGAACTCTAACCACTGGACCCTAATCATGGCCCTGTGAGACAGGGAATGTTAGTAATGTCTCCATGAACAGATGAGCTTGAGGCCTAGGGTGACGTCACCAAATGTCACATAGCCCCTTTGGGGGCTGGCTTAATAGTAGCTGTGTAGTTGAAGGTCTGTCTTCTCTGGACCTCAGGGTGTCCTATGGGATGTGGGTGCCATAAGCCATTTCAGCTCTGTGCTTGGCTTGACCCTGGGGCTGGGCTTGGGAGAAGAGAGGGCTCAGCTTCTCCTTCTCCCCATTGGCACAGACTGAAACTTCCTAGAGAGAAGGCTGACCCCTTGCCTTGGCCTCCCTCTAGGATGCCAGCACCAAGGAAGGACCCCCCATGGATCACATTGGTGCAGACAGAGCCAAAGAAGAAGCCAGCCCCATTGCCCCCCAGCAGCGGTCCTGGGCCACTAAGTCAGGCCTCCAGGCAGGTGGAGGACGAAGGCCTGGAGGAAAGGATCCAGAAAAGCCCAGGAGCTGAGCCCGAGCCCAAGGCCTACAACCCATTTGAGGAAGACGAGGAAGAGGAGTCTGGCTCAGCAGTACCCAGCCCTGCTCTAGCCCCACCAGTACCCAGCCTTGCCCCAGCCCCATCAGAAGCCACCCCCAAGTCCCTGCACCCCTGGTACGGCATCACCCCCACCAGCAGCCCCAAGACAAAGAAGCGCCCTGCCCCAAGAGCACCTAGTGCTTCCCCACTTGGTAAGTGCATGGAGCTTCCTTACTTGTTTGTACACTGTGGGGTGCATGGTCTCCCATCTCATCCCAGAGCAGGCTGGGAGTGGGATGGTATGACTGCCACATCATAGAGAAGGCTCGGCGCTGAAGCACTGGAGGCAGAATTTGAACCCCAGCTTTTAGCACATTCTGTTAGGCTAATTCAGTGGGGGCAGTCAGGGAGGTGCATGGTATGGCCCTGCACTGGGCTTCTGAAAGGTACGAGGCCCGGTTAACTTGAACCCCGCTTCCCTGGGTCTCTGTTTCTCTAGCTACTGAACATCATGGCTCCTACTTGGCTATGTAGTCTCCTCACTGTGGGGGTCAGCTCCAGGTGCTGTGCCTCTCCTGCCCGGTGGTCCCTTTGGCATAGCATACCATATATGTGGGCTTTACTTCTGATTTGTCTTAAGCTCTTGGTCCCCTTCCTACCCCTAGGCTGTGGCTGCCTTTTACAGCTTCAGTGGGACCCAGTGCCTGTTAGGAGCAATTACAGGCAAATGCTCTCATGGTCTGAGTCCCTTTGCTGGGTGGGTTTGGGGTCATGGGGGCGGAGCTCTGAAGTTGGACAAAGACAGGTTCAAAGATGACCCTAGCTAGAGAGAATCCTTTGCTGAGTCTGTGGCTTCATCTGGGAAGTATGATGATGGCTGTGGAGGCCTAGGCCATGTCATCTGCAGGAGTGTAAAGCTGCACCTGGCAGTGCCTGGCCCAGCACTGGCTGAAGCAAGTGTTAGCTCTCCCTCTGCTGGTGCCTTCTTTCCAGTCTCTGTTCTAGAGGCGGAGGCCACCCTCACTCTCCCTGCCTTCCTTGTACTGGAGTCTCCACCTGCCCCAGCAGCTTGTGGGACAGGTTGAGGAGTAGAGGCAGCTGTCTAGCCAGATGAAAGATTAGGTTAGGTCCAAGCATGGCGGCAGTAGCACATGCCTTTAATCCCAGCACTCAGGAGGCAAAGGCAGGTAGATTTCTGAGTTCAAGGCCAGCCTGGTCAGCAGAGTGAGTTCTAGGACAGCCAGGGCTGTACATACATAGATGTGCTATAAGGTGACACACTAGAGCATCAGGGAATAAAAGGTGGGTCTGAAGGTGGAATGTCTTTGTAACATGGGTCCTGGCATGAGTTTGGTGTTCTCTGGCCTCGTGCCCATCCAGATGGGGAAGAGCTTGGTGTCCAGGGACCCCTCAGCTCTGAAGCAGGGTGTGTTGGGTCAGGACAGAAGTCCTGTCCACCTCTTGATTTTGCTGGTTTACTCATTTCAACAGCTATCCACGCCTCTCGCCTGTCACACTCAGAGCCTCCTTCAGCTACACCGTCACCAGCCCTTAGCGTAGAGAGTCTGTCATCTGAGAGCTCCAGTCACACTGCCAGTGCAGAACCTTTGGAGCCGCCTGCTGTACCCAAGAGCTCCTCGGATCCTGCTGTGCACGTGCCTGGTACCCCTGGCACCTCTGGGAACTCTGTCATCCCCTCAGCCAACTCTTCCCTATCGTCTTCTGAGGAGCTAGGGCAGCCTAGTGGTGAACAAATGCCACAGGCCAGGACAAAGGGCAGCACTGGTACCCATTCTACCAAGCCCTTCAGTGGTGCCACCCCCACCCCCTTCTTGTTGGCTGGAGACCGGAACCCTGCACCTTCCAGGGGGAATTCATCCCCACAGTTGCAGATCAAGGTGAGTGCTCTGTGGGTGCCAAAGGCAGCTTTCCTTCTAGCTGGTGGATGTGTATCTCATCACAGGGCAAGAATACCCAACTCCACCTTGAGTGGACATACCCATCATTATCTGTGAGACACAGATCCGTGTGACTCTTCACCCCTCAGCCTGTTTACTGACTGCTCACCAGCCTGTTCACTAACACAGCGAGATCGGTCCACCCTCTGCCCAGCACCCACACATCATCTACCCCTGCACTCACTGGCTTCATTGATGCCATGCCTTGGGCATGTTGCATTAAGTTGCTGCCCTTGTCCTCTCTGGGCGCCCAGTATACACAAGGAGACAGGCATTTGATTGCTCTAGAATGTAATTTTGAGTGAAGCACAAAGAAGAAAGATGGCTCCTTCAGTAGAGACTGCACCTCTTGCTGCCACCTCCTGTGTACATGTGACACCTGGGCTTCTGACGGCACACTGGTCTCTGTTCCTGAGGGGCATATTGTCTGGCTAGCAGGGTCTGAAATGATTCTCATTTGTAGTCACACTGCTTTGTAGAAGCCAAGAGTAGCACCTGTCAGGCTCAAGGGCTCAGGACTCACCTCCTGGGTTCCTCTTTTATGGGCTATGGGGGAGTGCTTATGGAGGACAGACCAGGCCTAACCCTCCACCCTTGCCAGTCTCAGAGGTGAAATGGGCATGAGGAGGGTTGCTCTAGGCTTCTCTCTGGGCATCTGGCTTTTGACAGGTTCTATAGTTCTAGGTTCACTTGTTTCTCTGCCCCTGGGCTTGTCTAGTCTTAACACATATTGTGGTTCAACAACACATGTAGGGTGACTGTCTTTGTAGCTGACATTGTTGGCCCAGCCTACCTATATGCCTGTCCCTCTCTGGGCCACATCTACTCATGCAGGCTCTGCCACCTGCTATGTGATGTTGAGAAGGCCTGCTTCTGATAAGCCACTGGGTACTGCCAAGTTTCCAGACTGTTCTGAAGAGCCTCTTGGGTGTCTTGGTGGTGGCAAGTAGAGTGCTAGGGGGGCTTAAAGCACCCCCCCAGGACCATTATTAATATATTTTCTTGTTCATTTTAAATTCTGTGTATCTGTGTGTGGGTTTGTACATGAGAGTGCAGTGCCTATGGTAGCCAGCAGAGAGCGGCATATCTGATCTCCAAGAGCTAGAGTGACATGTGTTAGCTGTCTGATGTGGGTGCTGGGACCCTGACTCTGGACTTCAGGAAGAGCAGTACGTGCTCCTAGCTACTAAGCCATCAGTGCAGCTTGCCCAGCTCCATTTGTAATGCAAGCAGGGGTTGTATGGAAGGCGGTTCTGTGGCTTAAAAAGCCTGGAAGGGCTCAGAGGCCTCGGGCTTGGCTAGACTGGCTTTGGGTGTTGATATTACAGGGAGATTGGGGAGGGGGGAGGGAGAGAGACTAGAGAGAGACAGAGAGAGACAGAGAGACACACACACCGAGACAGAAATCCAAAACCCCAGGGGTCCTCCTAAGGAACCCAATCCCACTGCTGGGAATAGGAGAGGATGTTGGAGGCAGTTGGAGCAGGACAAGGGGGTTATAGGTGACCGACCATGGTCCCTGTCCCTAGGTGAGGAGCTGTTCTTCCATGATGTTATTGGACCCTTGGGAACATAACCTCTAAAACAGCTCAGCTGTAAAAGGGCATGCAACAAATGAGGCTTTGTGTGTGTGTGGTACCAGGTCTAGAACCCAAGGCTTTATATTTGTTACACTAACACTCATTTTTAAAAAGAGATTTATCTTATGTATATGAGTACACGGTAGCTGTCTTCAGACACACCATATCCCATTACAGATGGTTGTGAGCCACCAGCTCAGCTGAGTTCAGCTGAGAACTGAACTCAGGACCTCTGGAAGAGCAGCCAGTGCTCTAAACTGCTAAGCCATCTCTCTAGCCCTCTTCTGTTTTTTCTTTTTTTTTGTTTGTTTGTTTTGTTTTTTAACTATTTAACCAGGTGGTGGTGATACACACCTTTAATCTCAGCACTCCAAAAGCAGAGTCAGGTGGATCTCTGAGTTCGAGGCCAGCCTGGTCTACAGATTGAGTTCCAGGACAGCCAGGGCTACACAAAGAAACCCTGTCTCAAAAGAAAAAAAAAAAAAAAAGAAAGAAAGAAAGGAAAGAAGGAAGGGAGGAAGGAAGGAAGGAAGAAAAAAAAACAAAAACAAAAAAAATCTTAAAAAACAACCGACAACAACCCCCCTTATTTAGCTTTGCTGTTTGGACAGTACCACACACATATGAAGTGCATTCTGCTTGTTATAATTCCCCACCCGCTAAGCTCCTGCTCAACCCCTCAGTCCCGGCTCCTACATCCAGACGAAGCCTTTTTTTTTCTACCATGTAGACCAGGCTGGCCTGGAACTCATAGTGATCTGCCTGCCTCTCTCTTTCTCTCCCTCGCCAACCACCCACCTCTCTCTCTGCCTCTCTCTCTGTGTCTCTGCTCTGCACCACACCTGACTCACACATTGTTTTCACCCAGCCATGGCCTGAGCAGAAAGGCAGGTAAGGTGTGAGAGCTGACTCCAGGAAGCAGTCTGGAAGTGAAACCATTTGCGAATGAGTGTGGAGAGTTGGAGCTTGGGGCATTTCCTTCTTTCCTGGGCCCTCCCCTCCTGCTACTTGGGTCCTGTATGATCAGACTTCTCTGACTCTGACTTAACTATCTGTCATGTATACCTTTAGTCTTCCTGCAAGGAGAATCCTTTCAACCGGAAAGCATCTCCCTCCGCATCTCCCACCGTAAGGAAGGCCACCAAAGGAGCCAAGCCTGTGAGGCCACCTGCCCCCGGACACGGCTTTCCACTCATCAAACGCAAGGTGCCAGCAGAGAGACCCTGAAACTCAGCTGGCCTGGGCCAGCACCCTCCCCTCAGCAGCCTTAGGCTTTTGATACTTTTGTGTGGTCCTATTGGAAGGCTGAACTTAGCCTAGGGATCCTGCATATCCAGGAGCAGTGGGTGGGTGTTTGTGTCTAACAGTTCAAGTGCAGAGAGTGGGTGTGGGAGCAACTTCTGTTTCTCAAAGGGAGCCCCCAGGGTTCTCCATAACCTGTTCCACTAGCTCACTGCCCAACAGAGAACCCCTCCTGAGTGACAGGGCAGAGAGGGGTTCTGTGGAGCAGGGATTTGGATGTCTCATGGGGAGTCTGTCAGACCTTGACATGGAGGGTTCCTGGCCATCTCACTCTGGTCCCTTCCCCCATCCATGGTGCTTTGTCATGCTCCTTGGGGTCAAGACCTGGGTTCCTAGAATCTGCAGTGGCTAGGGGACCCTGTGAGTTGGAGGAGAGCTGATGGAGGGGAGGGCCACCACTCTTTAGGTGACGAGAATATTGCTGGGCAGGTCCAGGCTGACCAATATATTCCTGAGGAGGACATCTATGGTGAGATGGACAACATTGAGCGCCAGCTGGATGCCCTGGAACACAGTGGGGTTCTGTTGGAGGAGAAGCTGCGTGGTGGAGCAGTTGGTGAGGGAGCTGCAGAGAGGAGCTGGCTGAGGGTTGTGGGTTGAGGGGAGCCTCTCAACCTGGGAGTGCGGAGCTGGGAGGGGTGCCAGCTCTGGCCTTAGTGGAGATCTGGCTTCCAGAGGGCAGCGAGGACGACATGCTGGTGGACTGGTTCAAGCTCATCCATGAGAAGCATCTACTAGTGCGGCGAGAGTCGGAGCTCATTTATGTGTGAGTCTTGACTGTCTTGCCTGCTTCCCGCTGGGGTCTGAGGAGAACTGGGAATTTGTGCTGTCTGCTATAACAGCACTGCCTGCAGATGAGCACTTAGCGGAAGTGTTCACCGCCTTTTCCTCCCACCCTTCAGCTTCAAGCAGCAGAACCTGGAGCAGCGCCAGGCTGATGTGGAGTTTGAACTCCGGTGCCTTCTCAACAAGCCAGGTGAGCCTGGGATCCAGAGATTTAGGAGACCCTGGCCGACTCTGGTCAGCTCCTAGCCTCCAACTCTGTTTTTTTTGGTTTTTGTTTTGTTTTTTTTCAAGACAGGGTTTCTCTGTGTAGCCTTGGCTGTCCTGGAACTCACTCTGTAGACCAGGCTAGCCTCGAACTCAGAAATCTGCCTGCCTCTGGCTCCCAAGTGCTGGGATTAAAGGCGTGCGCCACCACTGCCTGGCTGATTTCTTTTTTTTCTTTTCTTTTTTTTTTTAGATTTATTTTATTTATTAATATACGTAAGTACACTGTAGCTGTCTTCAGACACTCCAGAAGTGGGTGTCAGATCTCGTTACAGATGGTTGTGAGCCACCATGTGGTTGCTGGGATTTGAACTCAGGACCTTTGGAAGAGCAGTCAGAGCTCTTAACCACTGAGCTGTCTCTCCAGCCCTGATTTCTTTTCTTTTAAGATTTATTTTTATGTGTATGAGTACACTGTAGTTGTACAGATGGCCGCTCGCTCTGGCCCTGCTCACTCTGGCCCCACTAGCTCCGGTCTGCTTGCTCTGGTGTAATACACTGTAGCTGTCTTCAGATGCACTAGGAGAGGGCGTCAGAGCTCATTACAGGTGGTTGTGAGCCACCATGTGGTTGCTGGGATCTGAACTCAGGACCTTTGGAAGAGCAGTCAGTGCCCTTATCCACTGAGCCTTCATCCCCAGCCCCCAACTCTGATTCTTAGAACCCATGTATTTGTTGACTCTGGGCATGGGGGAACCTTGGGTGGGTTGAGGGCTGAGTTGGGAACTGGAGTAGAAGAGTGCTTGACTTGTCCGTGGTTGTGGCATGTACTGATTCATAGCTGCTGGTAGAGAGAGACCACAGAACCATGGGAGGATGCAGGGCTCCTCCTCTTTCCTATGTGGTGACGTCATCACACACCGATGCCGTTTTACAGCTGGGGCTATAGAAAAACAGGCTCAGAGGCTGGGGCTTCTTCATCCATGTAGGAGCTGCCAGCTCTGTCTCTGCCCCATGCCTGTCCTCACACCGATTCTTACCATCTCTGTGACTGAAGTCTTGTCTCTTCATTGACTTGGGGACTTGGAAGGCTGGAATGGCCCCAAGTCACAGAATGTCCTTGGCTTCTTTTGCCAACTGTGAGTCACTTTCACCTGAGCAGGAGACTGGGGGTGTGGCCACCTGTCAGGAGCCCAGTGTGACTAGAGTGGGCATGACTGTTATCCCCAAGTCCTGGTCAGCTCGCCCCTGACACTGCTTTTGAAGATGAGGCTAGTTTATGGGACCCTGAGGGAGATGGACCCTTAGATGCCACAAAAGGCTACCATGTAGGTGGTCAGGCTGCTGGGTTCAATTACTGGCCTTATTTTGTCTGGGCAATGCTGGCAAAGGCTTAGTTTTCCAAAGCTTCCATGTCCCTGCACATAGACTAGGAGACAACCTACCCAGGCTCCAGATGTGAGGACACAGGAGGATTTGAATTTGGGTAGTGCTGTGAAGTCATATGCTGTCCCCAGGACTAGGCTGGGTTTCCTGCCCCTCAAGGTGAGGTCCTAGGGGGATGGGGTAGTTCCTGGTAGCTTCAGGATGCTTACTTAGCACACGAGGGGCATCAGATATGGGCACCCAACCTTGGAGTGGAGCCCACAGACCATGAGAGAAACCCAGACGTAGGTGGCCCCTGAGGGTGGTCCTGTGAGACACTGAGGGGCCTGGAAGAGGGAAGAAGCTGAAGGGTGGCAAGTGTCAGTGACATCAAGGAACCCCCAGCTGGGCTCCTGTCCCCAGTGTCCCTCCAGGTATTCTCCTCCATGGCCTTGGGAGCATGTTCCACTGTGTGACTTCTGCAGGTGGACCCCTGGGAGTTCCTTGTCCTCCCTATGCTCGTCCTTGGCCAGTCCCATGTTGCTTCCCACAGAAAGCCACCAAGAAATGTCTGTTGCAGGAAGCCTTTTAGGCTTGCTGGCCCTGCAGGGCGTCTCTTGAAGGGTATTTGGTGGGCAGCCAAGTGTTCTTGGTTTTGTTCTAGAACTACCTTCATTTCCCTACCAGCTTTCGAGTGGCACTCTGGGCCCTTCTCAATCTCACGGCACGGATGGCCCCCTATCTTCCCAGGACTCAGGTGGTGTGCCCTGTCCTTGTGAAGAGGAGTTTCTCACCACTCACTCTGCCTTTCTCCTTTGGCAGAAAAGGACTGGACAGATGAGGATCGGGCCAGAGAGAAGGTGCTGATGCAGGAACTCATGACCCTCATCGAGCAGCGAGATGCCATTGTCAACTGCCTGGACGAGGACCGGCAGAGGTGCCATGCCTAGGACCCGATGGGGGGAGCAACTTCCTGGCAGGGCCTGGGAGAGAGCTTGCCCAGTCCTGTGGGGCCTGAAGCTTGGACGGGACCCACAGATGGCCTGGTTCCTTCCTGCTGTGGACACTCAGCTTCTCTTTTCTACCCAGGGAAGAAGAGGAAGACAAGATGTTGGAAACTATGATCAAGAAGAAAGGTGAGACTCATCCTGAGGAGGGGCTAGCACCTCCCTGTGAGCTCCAGCCTGTGTTTGCAGCCTGACATGGAAGGTTGAGCAGCCACATGGGATGCTTGGCTGGAATGCAAACTCCCAGCAGCCTCTGGAGGGAGGCAGACCAGTCCTAGCCAGGGACTTCTTTGTGTCCACAGGATGTGGTCTACCAGAGGCCTAGACCCTGGATGGTTTTGCCTTCTGCTCTTTAAGCTGGCTTGGGGGTCTGGGAAGCTAGAGCCTGCTCAGCATCAGAGTACCTATAGTGGCTGAAGGATGCGGCCCTGAGGGCTGGGGCTTGGGGTTTGACCTGAGTCCATCTGTGGCTCACTGTGGCCTGGTGGCCGACGCTGGAGCTAGGCTGGCTTCTGGTCCCAGCTTGGGCACGTAAGCTGAGTGCCTGGGCCAGTTCCTTCAGGCCTCATCTCACCTGTTTGCGATGGTGCCTCTTCCTGGTGTGGCTGAGGGGCACAGAACTGACTGAAAAGCACCAGCCTTAGGTTAGGCACCTGTGAGCAGCACGGTCCGTGTTGGGTCTTTTCAACGGTACACGGTTTCCTTGTGAAAGTTTGAGGTTGAGGTGTATGGCGTCTGAGGTGTCCTCTAGTCCTGACAGTCGGTGTTTCTGTTGTAGCCTATAGAGCAATGCACCCCAGTACAGGTGACCTGAGTTATTACATAAAAAGTGGGCTACCCCTCAGAGGTTCCACATTGTTCTCGCAGATGTTGATCTCAGGGAGAAAAGGGAGACTGGGCATATTGGCCTGACTCGGTGCATGGATGGTTGCATACCTGCTCAGTGACACTGGCCACTGCCCCACCCTATCCAGGGGGTCCCCTCCCTCCCTCCCTGGCTGAGCTTTGTTCTCTGCTGCAGATTTCCAGAGAGAGGTGGAGTCCGACAGTAAGAAGAAGGGCAAGTTCAAGACCATGAAGGTGCTGAAGCTTCTGGGAAACAGGCGAGAAGCCAAGAGCAAGGCCCCTGGGGACAAGAGCTGACAGCAGAGGAAGCCACCTTCCTTTCCTCTCCTGGAGCCTTGAGGCCAGAGCAGCACTCTGCTGCCCGTGGACTTGCCAAGGGGGACGATGACCTTGGGAGGGAGTCTCTGGGTGGCCTTTGCCCTCCTTAGTGGTCTCCAGCTGGTCTGGGCTAAAGATTTTTCCTTCTTCCCTGTGTCCCAGGCAGCTCTGACTTAGCCCTGCCCACTTGGATTCTGACCCCAGTTGCTGTGGTGAGCCTGGGGGCAAGCAGGGATGCAGGCTCCAGGCAGAGGCAGTGGCTCTCCTTGTTGCTCCCTGAACCAGGCCAGATGGGGTCTTCACCGCCAGTCCTGCTCACAGCAGGCCCTGGCTAAGGGCTTGCGGACCTTGCAGCAAGGTTGCCTGCCCAGCTTCTTCCTTCCCAGCCCTGACCCTTGGTCCCTGCCTTCCTGTGTAGCAGATGCCCTTGAAACTCTCTCACTTCACTCAGGAGCTGTATTTATGAAGTCTCAAGTGCAGCCCCTCAGTGAGTGCTCTGTCTTGTGTCAGAAGGGAATGAAATGGGCTGATGGCAGTTCCGGTTCCTCCCCCTCGTCCCCCTTGCTCTGTGGGAATCCTTGTCTACCACCCAGGGACCTACTGGCTGTGCTGGGGCAGTGAGTGACTCAGGTCAGCCCAGGAAGGGATGCTTTGGTAGGTGTCCTCTCATTCAGGCTTCCTGCCCACCCCATGCCCAGGGGATGGGCCCACTCCTTTTTGTGGTCAGTGCAGCCCATTCTTCTGTTGTCTGTTCCCTCCAAGGTCTGCTGGCCACTCACCCCTGAGTGGCTCTGGGAGAAGTGATGATACCTCTTTTCACTGGGAACTGTGCCA
This sequence comes from Montemys delectorum, assembly GCA_019843815.1. Taxonomy (NCBI): domain Eukaryota; kingdom Metazoa; phylum Chordata; class Mammalia; order Rodentia; family Muridae; genus Montemys; species Montemys delectorum. The sequence goes on from JADRCD010210728.1 coordinate 27,107, forward strand.
GGCAGCTTATGGTCTTGGGGACTTCAGAGTCCTTCCCTCTGCATCCTGGGAAGGAATTCACTGTATCTCAATTGTCAGCGCCCTGCAGCCTTGGGGACAGCTAGGTCTGTGCCCTCATGCCTGTCTGGGCTGTCAGTTGAGAACCTGACCCATGTAGCTGTCCTGGAGCCAGGCCCACTACCTTAGAGGTCTTTCAGAGGAGCCCTATGACCCAGTTGCTATAATCCAAGAGAGGGCTCTACCAGGCTGTCTCAGTGTCAAAGAAAGTTTATATCTCAGTGGAACAGAACAGCCTTTCTCATAGTCACCTGCGTCCTGTGAACATGGGCCCTGTGAACATGCCAAATCTTGCCCATTTTTCAGAATAAACTCAGAATCCAGTTCTCCTACAGGCATAAGTTGTAAATGCTGACATCAAAGTTGAGTATGTCACAATGAGCTACACTTGTCCTGGGTTTTCCATTGTGCTAGGCCTGCAAATTAGAGGGCTTGCCCCTACTGATTGGACCCTTATCTGCTGGCTGCTGCATAGTAGACATGTTTATTCTGACAAGAACACAGATCATAATGTTCTATTAGAATTATGGGGAACTTCTGGCATGTGCAGGAAATATTTTTATTTATGGGGACAGAAAAATGACAATATTGGTGAAGGTCAGGCTGCTCGGTGTCAGTAGCCTAAAGAAGGGACACTGATGTGCAGTGTACCAGCTGGGGAGCCGGTGGTACACCAGGTGGGGAGTGAGTGTACCAGCTGGGGAGCAGGTGGTGCACCAGGTGGGGAGTGGGTGTACCAG
>JADRCD010210728.1:33399-51330 GCA_019843815.1 Montemys delectorum
CCCCCCGCCCCACTGTAGCACTGTTTCCTCTGTTCTGCACTGAGCTTCCCCACTCCTCTGCCTACTTCATCTTCTTTTTTCTTTTTTTTTTTTTTTTTTTTTTTTGGTTTTTGGAGACAGGGTTTCTCTGTGTGTTCCTGGAACTCACTCTGTAGACCAGGCTGGCCTCGAACTCAGAAATCCGCCTGCCTCTGCCTCCCAAGTGCTGGGATTAAAGGGTGCTGGGTGTGCCACCACGCCCAGCCTACTTCATCTTCTTTAGAGTGCCTGTCACTTAAGGTTCTTTTCTTTTTTTTTAGAGATTTATTTATTTATTTAATGTGTGTGAGTACACTGTAGCTGTCCAGATGGCTGTGAGCCATCATGTGGCTGCTGGGAATTGAACTCAGGACCTCTGCTCGCTCTGCCCTGCTTGCAGACCACCAGAAGAGGGTGTCAGATCTCATCATGGATGGTTGTGAGCCACCATGTGGTTGCTGGGATCCAAACTCAGGACCTTCACCTTCAGTCAGTGCTCTTACCTGCTGAGCCATCTCTCCTGCCCTCTTTTCTTTTTCTTGTATTTATTTATTCATTAATTTATCTATCTTTTTATTTATTGGTTTATTTCTAGAAAGAGTTTCATTATGTAGCCTGGCTGTCCTGAAATTTGGTATGTACATTTGGCAGGCCTCAAACTCACAAAGATCCACCCACCTCTTTCTCCAGAGTGCTAGAATCAAAGGCATGAGTCACTATATGCAACTTTTTTTCCCCTTAAGACTGTGAGTGGGCTGGAGAGATGGCTCATATATCAAGAGCAGTGGCTGCTCTTCAGAGCTCCTGAATTCAATTCCCAGCAACCTCGTGGTAGCTCATAACCATCTGTAATGAAATCTGGTGCCCCCTTCTGGCCTGCAAGCATACACGCAGGCAGAGTGCTATATAATGCAGGCAGAACACTGTATAACCTAATAAAAAAATCTTAAAAGGCCTGTGCATGTGTATCTGTGCATGAGTGTATCTGTGTGTATAGATGTCTGTGGAGGCCAGAAAAAGGCACTGAATCATGGGAAGCTAGAGGTACAGATTGATTGGACCCGCCTGACATGGTTGTAGGGAATTGAACCTGGGTCCTTGAGAACACCAGTTAAGCGCTCAATCTCTGAGCCATCTCTCCAGCCCTTATTTTATTTTAAGGATAGGTTCTTACTATATTATCCAGGCTAGCTTTTCTTGGGCTCAGGCAATCCTCCCAAGGAGTAAGCTTGCATAGCATTATATCTGCCTAAGACACGCACAATTTTTTGGTGACTGGTTAATATGGGTGCTGGGGAATGGCCTTTTGAAGAGGAATACATGCTCCTAACCACTGAGCCATCTCTCCAACCGTAACACACAATTTTTTGTGTATGGTGTGCTGGAACTGAAACCCAGACTTCACATCTGCCTAGAATAGACTCTATCACTGAGCTATACATCAGCTCTATAATTTTCTTCTGTTAATTTTTCTTGTTAACCTCCTGTATTATTAGTTCTATGAGAGCAAGAATTATCTTTTGCAAGCCAGGCAGTGGGGTGGCGCACGCCTTTAATCCTAGCACTTGGGAGGCAGAGACAGGTGGATTTCTGAGTTCAAGGCCAGCCTGGTCTACAGAGTGAGTTCCAGGACAGCCAGGGCTACACAGAGAAACCCTGTCTCGAAAAACCAAAAAAAAAAAAAAAAAAAGAAAAAAAAAAAAAAGAATTATCTTTTGCAATCCTCTCAACACTCTATTCCTAGTACCCCGGACAATATCTAAATCATTCACTAGATTTTTAGTCGTTGAATGATTAATGCATGCAGGGTTCATTCATTTAGCAGTCTGGAGCTACCACTGTGAGGCGAAACAGGAAGGTTTTTTTTTTTGTTGTTGTTTTTTTTTTTTCTCTTTGGTTTTCGAAACAGGGTTTCTTCTGTGTAGCCCAGGCTGTCCTGGAACTCACTCTGTAGACCAGGCTGGCCTCGAACTCAGAAATCTGCCTGCCTCTGCCTCCCAAGTGCTGGGATTAAAGGCGTGCGCCACCACTACCAGGCAACAGGAAAGTTCTTTGCCTGCTGGCGTTCACCATTTAGGAGGCGATAACTGGGACACTAAACACCTATAAGACTATATATTGTGCTAAACCTGGTAAAGGGAATTGAATTTGGTACTGTGAAGGTCCTACCGCGGTGAGGAGGAGACAGGCTTCATTGAAAGTGCATGTAAACGATCAGCTAACCATTCCAAAACTTTCCATCTCTGGCCTTTGATTCTCCCCCGAACCTTTCTGAATCCCAAGCTCTGAAGGGAAAACCCCGCACCGCTCAAGTCGTTGATCCCCTAATGCACTGACCTCTGAGCAGCTCACAGGTCCCTGGCGTGTAAGCTGTTTGCTTACGGCAGCGGCGGAACCCGGTTCCTTTTGTCACTGAGTCCACCCTCTCCTGGGAAGCCATGGGAGGGCTCTAGGAGGGAGAGAAGCAATGACCCGCCCTTGTCCCGTGTCGCAGCCTGGGAGTCTGAGAAGCTGGTGCCCGACCCCTCGGCTCCTGACAGCGCAGTGACCGCAGTCCCTAACGTGACGGTCCGGGAAGGAGCGCTCACCTTAAGAGATGACCCGGCCGTGGCAGAGCCCTGCTCACAGAGATCCTCCAGGGAGCCAGAGTGTCAGCGTCCTCACCAAGAGCTCTCGTTACCATGGTAACTAGCGACACGCCCCCACGCACGCGCATTAGCGTCTCGCTGTCGGCAGCCTCCCGGAAGTGATTGTGCCTGGGTCACGGCGCAAGCGCAAACAACGCGTGGTGCTGCGAGGGGCTGAGGTGCGCGTTTCTCCCCTCTGCAACCCGGACCTGCCAGTGCGGAGAAGGCAGCATGTCAGACAACGAGGACAAGTGAGCGCGGGCCACGGAGGGGAGAGCTCGTGGTGCGAGCCGGGCTCTTGCAGCACAGGCTACCCCAGCGGCTGGGTTGGTGGGGCGAAGTCTTCAGAACTTCCTACCTCGCAGAGCAGTGGGGACAGTGGGCAGAGGTTTCAGTCCGTATAGCCTCTGCCCTCCGAGCGCTCTCTTTCTGGAAGGGAATGCCAGTGGTGTAGCTTGTGTAGTCGTGGAAGTAGGAAGGAAAAAGCAACCCAGAGTATGGCCTGGAAGGCTGGGAGCAGACGCGGGCTTGGGCTAGGTGATAGTAGCAGAGGTGGCCAGAAGTGAGTGACTGGGGGAAAGAGAACCCAGAAAAGGAGCCCCTCTCCGAGAGCGGGAGGCGGGAGGGAAGGGTTCAGCCTTGTGAAGATCCTTACTGAAGCTGCGGGTGGTGCAAGCCATTGATCCCCGCATTCAGGGCAGAGACGGGGATCTCTGAGTTCAAGGCCAGCCTCGTCTGCAGAGTGAGTTCCTGGACAGCCAGGCAGCACAAAGAGACACTTTCAGCCTGGGGAGGTGGGGGTTTGTTGGGTGTAGTGATGATCCGTGAGCACAAAAAGGGTGACTTTGGGGCTTTTGGGTGTGGTGAAAGCCATAATTGAGATGAGATTCTGACTGGGGAAGTGAGGAATTGGAGGCTGTGAGTTTGGGCAGCTCCCTCATACATTCTGCACCACAGGAGGCTAATGATCAGGGGCTAAAGGTGTTTTTGCTGCACAAGCCCGACAACCGCAGATCCCTGGTATCTGTGGTAGAAGGAGAGAATGGGAAAGCTAGTCCTGGAGGTGTATGTGGGCCTGCGATGCAAACACACAGCATGCGCACATTAGCAATAAGTAAAAATATTTTTGGAGGCCATGAAAATGGTAAGGTCACCCTGGCCTCACGTGCCTTTGTTTGTTTTCTCCACCATAAGGGAATATGGAATTAAGCTGTAGTAGGACAGGAAAGAATACCGGTGTGTTTGTTTGTTTTTAAAAAAGATTGATTTATTTGTTATATGTAAATACACTGTAGCTGTCTTCAGACCCACCAGAAGAGGGTATCTCATCTCATTACAGATGGTTGTGAGCCACCATGTGGTTGCTGGGATTTGAACTCAGGACCCTCAGAGGAGCAGTCAGTGCTCTTAACCACTGAGACATCTCTCCAGCCCTGTTTGTTTGTTTTTAAGAGGGATGCATTGGTTCTGAGAACACCAGGAATTTCATGCATGCTATATATACTCTCTACTTTTGAGTACAGCTCCAGCCCTGAAGTAAACTTCATTTTTTGTTCTTGAGACAGAATCTCACCATGTAGACTAGGCTGGGCTCAAACTCCTGGTTCTCTTATTTCCCCTTTTCCAAATGCTAGGAGTACAGGAGTGTGCTACCACCCTGGCAAGTTTATTATATTTGTCTTCTTTTTTGTTTTTTAAGATTTATTTATTTATTATATGTAAGTATACTGTTGCTGTCTTCAGACACACCAGAAGAGGGCATCAGATCTCATTACAGATGGTTGTGAGCCACCATGTGCTTGCTGGGATTTGAACTCAGGACCTTTGGAAGAGCAGTCACTGCTTTTAACCACTGAGCTGTCTCTCCATCCCTGTATTTCTCTTCTTATGATAGGCTGAAACTGTCTTCATGACAAGAGGGGTAGCTTAGAGGTTATTAACATTTGCTGATTTTCCAGGGAGTAAAACCCTAGTTCCCAGCACCAGGTAGACAACTCCAGCTTCAGGGGCTCTTACACCCTCTTCTGGATTCCACAGGCACTTGCATGTGTATACACTCACATTTACATACATAAACTCATAAATAAAATAAACCTTAAAAAAAAAATCCCCAGACCAGGATAGTACAGGTTTACATCCTGACTGGAGTAGTTCACATAGAGGGGAACCATAATGAACGAGTCCTAGCAAAATGTGGGAACACATGGGACAGGATTGGAGGCATAAAGTGACCCTCTAAAGTTTGATTCCCTTGTTGAGATTTGCTGGTCCCTTGTGTGTCACCGCTGAGACAGTGGGCTGTGTCTCTGGTTCTGACCGGTGATGCTCTAACCACCAGTTTTTTCTGGCAGTTTTGATGGCGATGACTTTGATGACGTGGAGGAGGACGAAGGACTTGATGACTTGGAAAATGCTGAGGAGGTCAGTAGCCGGCCTTGGCCTCTGCACTGCAGCCCAGATACTGTGGGCAGTGCTCACCACGGGCTCTCACTGTTCGCTTTCCTGGGACGTGATTCCACAGATCCGCTCTGAGCCTCTGTCTGAGTGTCACCTCAACTAGGTCTTGGGATTGCTGTGTCTTATTATGTATAGTTTGTTGGTGGTGGTGGTTCTTAGTATATATATTGCCTGGAATTTACTATTTAAGCCAGGCTGGCTTGTAGCTTATGAGAAATCAGCCTTCCTCTGCTGTTTGGGTGCTAGGATTAAAGGCACGGGTAGAAGAAACCTTGGTCTGTTTTATTCACTACTGTATCCTAAACACTTAATACGGTTTGGCATATAGTAAGCATTCAGCAAATAATTACTTTTTTTTGTTTTTCTCGGTTTTTCGAGACAGGGTTTCTCTGTGTAGCCCTGGCTGTCCTGGAACTCACTCTGTAGACCAGGCTGGCCTCGAACTCAGAAATCTGCCTGCCTCTGCCTCCCAAGTTCTGGGATTAAAGGTGTGCGCCACCACTGCCGGAACAATTACTTTTTTTAAAACATATTTTTTTATGCATGTGCACGTGTGCCGTGTGCAGGTACACTTACCTATGCAGTGCATGTGGAGGTCAGAGGTCGTCCTCTCTTGTTCTCCATCTTACATCCTGACGGGAGTAGTTCACAGAAAGGGTCTCTCTAAACGTAGGGCTCAGTGGGGCTGGCGAGATGGCTCAGTGGGTAAGAGCACTGACTGCTCTCCCGAAGGTCCTAAGTTTGGATCCCAGCAACCACATGGTGGCTCACAACCACCCGTAATGAGATCTGATGCCCTCTTCTGGTGTGTCTGAGACAGCTATAGTGTATTACTTGGAGTGAGCGGGGCTGGAGCAAGCAGAGGTCCTGAGTTCAATTCCCAGCAGCCACGTGATGGCTCACAGCCATCTGTACAGCTACAGTGTTCTCATACACATAAAATAAATAAAGCAAATCTTTAAAAAAACAAAACAAAACTTGGGGCACAGTGCTTCAGCTAGGCTGTCAGCCAGCACGCCCCAGAAATCCTTCTCTCTCTACCACTAGTTCTGTGGCTGCAGGCACATACCGTTACAGACCCAGACTTTACATAGAGGCTAAGACCCAAATTTAGGTCCTCCAATTTGGGCAGCAAGCACTTTACTCTCTGAGACAAACCCTAACCCTTAATTCTTGGTTTTAGAATCATGTAAACGCATCATGGGCTATGCACCTTCCTGCCAGCAGCCATTGCTCTAAGCTTCTGTTTTCTTGTTTAAGTCCAGGCTCTGCTATCAAAAACTCTTTGCTTTGTGCCTTGGCATCTGTGCCAGTTATTATTACTGTGTGTGTGTGTGTGTGTGTGTGTGTGTGTGTGCACGCATGCTGCAGGGGATGGAACCCATGGTCTTTATGTGGTCTCTGTCTCTAGCCTGAATAGAGCAGAGTACAGCAGGTTGTTGCTTAGTATGGGTTTGGCTCTTTCTCATTTACCATGACTGTTCTAGTCCCTCGACCCATTGACTCATTTGCCATACAAAAGATCCGGTTCAGGGTGTGCTCATCACTTACAGGGCCAGCTTTTTGAGCAAGACAGCTGGTTCTGGAGTTCTGAACGGTCGTCTTTACTGCTATCTTGGAGAGTTTGGTCAGGTTGGCTGACTCTTGAAGCCCCTGGAATAGGGGTCACAATCCTTGCCTTACAAGTCTGTGTGGAGTGGAGGATTGTGTGGGGTGTCAGTGGTTGCTCCGTCGATGACACCCTCAAAAGGCCGATGGTGATGGGGAGTTTCTGTGTTAATCATCTTCCTACCTGATCCAAAACTCGCCCTGAGATTTCCCCTCTTTGTTTGGTATCCAGGAGGGTCAGGAAAATGTTGAGATTCTCCCATCTGGGGAGCGACCGCAGGCCAACCAGAAGCGGATCACCACTCCTTACATGACCAAGTATGAGCGAGCCCGAGTACTGGGCACCCGGGCTCTCCAGATCGCGTAAGTGTTGCCCTTTGGCCATCTTCTCTGTCAGTTCAGCCGCAGTGAGCTCCAGGCTGCTGGTCCTGCCCCTCCCTGGTGTGTCCGGGCTTGTGCTGTGCATTAGGGAGCCTGTGGTATAATGTAAGAAGTAGACATGAAAAGTGACAGCAACAACCCTGGTTAGACCTGGTGGCAGAGACACATGATAGAAGACACTCAGGAGACGGAAACAGGAGGATCTTGTGGGTTCAGGGGCCCACTTAGACTATGGAGTGAGTTCCAGGCTAGTTTGGACAGCTAGTAAATCGCTGCCCCCAGGTAAAGCATGAAAAGAGGAGCTCGGGTAGGGGTCTGCCCAGTACATGTGATTATCTGAGTTCAGATAAATCCTGTCATTTGGTCAAACAAAATAAGAGTGAATTCAGGCAAGGCCACAACAGCCCCTTCCGGCTTCTGCTGACGTGAGGGAGACTGACCAGCTCAGTGAAGTAAGCAGGCTCTTCACTTGGGAAAGCCTGGGAGCAGTGGCGGCTTCTGGGTTCTAGGAAATTGAATAACATTTTGTTTTCCTAAATTTGGATGGCAGGCGGGTGAGCTCAGCCCGTCCAGTGATTGCTATAACCTCAGAGGAGGCAGAGTGTTAGTGGAATTCTAGTGGGGGACCCAAGGCTAAGTGAAACTGCTGACTTCTCACATGTTGGTATGGGGAGTGTGGATGCTTCAGGATGGACTAGGGAAAAGGAAAAACAGCAGTGGAGCATTCTCCCATGGGGCCTGGGGAGGTGTAGTGCTGTGAGCATCCCCTACCACAGGTTCATACAGCCCTGGGTAAAGGTGACTGCAGTGTCTGCCTTGGTAAAGGGTCTTATGTGTAGACAGGTTGACCTCAGCCATCCTCAGCTATCGACCTTTCTCCAGCATGGCTGCACTCTTGGCTCCTTTGAGTAAAGCCACCTTGAGGGGATTCGGTCCTAGTGGCCTAGGGATACTCTCTGTTATGGCTCCATGTGGCTAATTAAACTAATTAATTAAATTGGCTCTGTGAGGCAGTGCTCCTTTAACCCCAGCATTCAGGAAACATAGGTATGTGGATCTCTGTAACTTCGAGGCCAACTTGGTCTACATAAGGAGTTCCAGGAGAGCCTTGGCTGCACAGTGAGACACCATCTCAAAAATAATAACAGTAAACCCCGAACAACCAGCCCTACAACAACAGAGCACAAACAAACAGAAGCAAGGTGTTCCCTCCACTACAGCAACAAAGCACCTACCCAAACAAACAGAAACAAGGCATTCCCTCCCCCAATACTAGACATATCTTAGATGCTCAGGGACCAGTGAGCATGGGGGTATCACAGGTACAAGACATTTTCATTGGCTGAGTGTTCTGGGACACATGTCCATTTAGCTAAGATTGGCTCTGTAGCAGGGAGCCTTCATTGTACAAATCCAGCAGTGCTCACCACTGTACCTGTTGAGGATGCAGAGGTGATTAGAGATGCCACCGCTAGCCCCCAGGTGTCTTCTGAGGTCAGGCAAGTATGGACAGTGCTTTACAAAGGGTACAGAAAAGCAGGACAGCCTCATGGAGGGGGCTCCATCTAGGAGACAGATGCAGGGCAGTGGTTTTGCATGTGTTCCTGGTGCTGAGAGCTGTGGGTGGGTATAGCCTAAAGCAAAAATGTTTCTAAAGGGGACCAGCAAGATGGCTGAGCTGCCCGAGATGCCCAATTTACAGGAACCCACGTGGTGGAAGCAGAGAACTGATTTCTTCATGTCATAGCATGCGTGTGATCACACCTGTACAGACTTGAACACACAGAATAGAGTCTGATGAAGTGCTTCACTGTGCTTGATGCTCTTCTAGGGGCCCAGCACCCCCTCTTGGCCTCTGTGGGCATCCACACACTTGTGGCAGAGCTGCATAAACACAAATGCATACGTGAAAATAAAAACATTTTAAGCTCTTCACACACTAAATAAATAAATGTTTGTTTTAAAGGGTCCAGAGAAGTTAAAAGTGTGCCCTGCTCTTGTAGGGCAACTGAGTCATAGCCCTATAACCTCAGCTTCCGAGGGACCTGACACTGGCCTCCATAGGCCCCTCCACTCCTGCACAAACCCCAACACAGACATACAAATACAAATATTTTTTTTAATTTGATAAATAAAGTTAGTAAAAGAAGTTAGCAAACCTACAGAGACAGGTTCAAATTAGCATGTGTCTGATAAGCCAGTGTGGAACACTCACGGAAATGAGGCGCCCTGACAACCCTGGTCTAAGCCAATCAAAGGGTCATATTCTGTGGGAGGAAGAGGGATCCAGCTTAGTCCAGGCTTTAGTATTCCTTCTCCTGAGGGATGCTGTGCCCTGTGTTCAAGCACAGCCAGGCTGGAACCCGTACACTGAGGACTGAGCTGTGCCTTTGCTTAGGCACTGAATGAAATGCCATCTTGGATAGCTTTTGGTTGGCCCTCTAGCACCACCTGCTGGTTGATGTCACTCACTTCTTCCTAACTGGGTGGGTGACATGATTATTTATAGTGATTGCAGCACAAGACAGCCACTTCAAAGCCTGCATTTGCGTGACCATGGGGGCACTGATGAATGATGCCCTTCAGTTACTCCTGTTATATGTAGGGAGAGTGGACACAGGCAGATCAGGGCAGTGGTTACTCATGTAAAGCCCTGTGGCTGACAAAACCTAGGACCTTACATGTCCTACTGCTGAACTACACCTCAAGTTTTGGGGACCTTTCATTATTCAGTAAAGACAGTTGGATTCTGCCCTAGGGAAAATTTCAGGCTTTTAGGATTAGCAGAGACCAGAATATTTAGTCATAAACTAATAAGTGTCTGTCTCAGGGTGGTTGATCCCCAAAGTCACCTAGCACCTCTGAAGTTATAGTTCTCAGACCCCTTCATGAGATGAAGGATTCTGTCTCATGGCTCTGGATCAGCAATTAAGAGCACTTGGTACTCTTGCCAGGTTTGGTTCCTACCATGCACACGGTGGCTTACAACCCCCTTCCCTCCAGTACTGGTGTATCTAACGTCCTCAAATGCATAGACCTCTGTAAGCAAAACACCCATATATATAAGATAAAATAAATACCCCCCTTTTGTTTTGTTTTGTTTTGTTTTTTCGAGACAGGTTTTCTCTGTGTAGAACGGCTTAATTAGAACCCTTTTAAAAATATCTGTCTAAAGGCGGTGGTGGCGCACGCCTTTAATCCCAGCAACTTGGGAGGCAGAGGCAGGCGGATTTCAGAGTTTGAGGCCAGCCTGGTCTACAACGTGAGTTCCAGGACAGCCAGGGATACACAGAGAAACCCTGTCTCGAAAAACCAAAAAAAAAAACCCAAAAAACAAATAAAAATATCTGTCCTGATGGTCTGGAGAAGGCATTGGCCCTGGATTTTGGATGCTTGTTAGTAAGTCTGAATCTATTGGTGTGAGCCTGTCCAGGCTTATTGGAGTTGTCTGTCTGCAGAAAACGGGCCTGGAGTTGTCATGCCCTTGTTTGCTGTTGGAGCTTTTGCTTGGACTAAGTATTGGCTGGAGTCTGGGCTCTCATAGTGGACCGTGTGTGGTCCTGGGCCACTAGACACTCGTGGTCTGTTGTGGACAGTAGTGCAGTCAGTGGCTTTGATGCCAAAAAAGGCACAGGAGATGGAGATTCCCAAAGTGGTGACATCTGAGCTCTCTCTCTCATATTTGTAGAAACAGAGAGAGCTGGGTGAGGACGGAAAGTAGAAATGAAAGGAATCTGTGCTGAGCCTGTTGTCTGTGTTGTGACAGAAGACCCGAAGCCAGGCTTCTGTACATTTGGCTCATAGTCCTGGAGCTTGGAAGGTTCTAGAACATAGTACCTTACCTGTGGGTCCTCAGGCTGCATCATAACATGGCAGCGTGTCATTTGGTGGAACTGAGCAACCCCGCTGGCTTGGATTTCTCTTCCTCTAATAATGCCGCTTAGGGCATCATGGTGGTCACACCCTCATAGCTTTCCAAGGGCTCTTCCTTCAGTACCATCATCATCTTTATTTGGGGGACACTTAAGAACCATAATATGGCCAGTTGTGGTAGTGCACACCGGAAGGATTTGCTGAAGGAGGCAGAGGCAGAGGCAGGAGGATTACAAGTTCGAGGCCAGCCTGGGCTACACATTTGGGCTAGAGAGATGGCTTAGCCCTTAAGAGCACTGACTGCTCTTCCAGAGGTCCTGAGTTCAGTTCCCAGCAACCTTAGAGTGGCTCACAACCATCTGTAATGAGATCTGACGCCCTCTTTTGGTGTGTCTGAAGACAGCTACAATGTACTCACACTGCTGAACACTGCTGCCACCATGCCTACCTGTCCAGGTGACCTTGCTAGGTGAGGATTAGGATACCAGATCCACCTTCTCTGAGCCTTGTCTGCCGCCTCTCTAACCTCTCTCTGTCCCTTCAGGATGTGTGCCCCGGTGATGGTGGAGCTGGAGGGGGAGACAGACCCTTTGCTCATCGCCATGAAGGAACTCAAGTAAGTTCCTCCAGACAGTGGTTCCTCCTCCAGAGTCCAGCAGGCATCTCAGGCCTCTATAGATCTTTGGCTTGTTCATGGTCAGCCCCCTGGGTACTGTTACCACCTGTTCCCTGCTGGGAGCCAGAGCACCAGCCCTCACATCATGTGGCTTCTCTCCACAACAGGGCCCGAAAGATCCCCATCATCATTCGCCGTTACCTGCCAGATGGAAGCTATGAAGACTGGGGTGTGGATGAGCTCATCATCAGCGACTGAGCAGAGCTATCAGACTGTGCTGGGCACCATTTCTATGCCTGTTTTATACATGTAAATAATAAACTTCACCCTTCCCACCCCCTCTACCCCTGTTACCTGTGTGCCACCACCTCCCCTGCTGCAGGAGTGCACACACATTGAGGTGGCCCTGTGACTGTTTGCTTTTTCTAAAACATCAAGACCCTTAGTCCATGGGTCCGTGGGTTCCCCCGCCCCTGCAATCCTTCCATCTATCTCCCCACACACCAGAGCAAAAGCTGCTGCAGGGGAGACACCTCAGCTGCCTTCTCAGCAGACAGATGAGTCTTTGTGCCCAGGGAGCTGGTTGCCACGGAAACCCCCAATTTCCTTTCCAGTGGGGACTGGCTGCAGGGGCTTCTTGCTTCTCAGGAGTATCACAGAGCAGGTTTCATCAAGCCAGCCATTGTTCCTAGGGACCTGCCTGGAGCTCTTATCGAGGGCTCAGATCCACTTTCAGGAGGTGCTTTGGCAGGAAGCGTGGGGGTGCAATGGTCTCCACTGTCCCCAGGCAGAGCCCTGTTGGGCAAGTCAGCAACTGGAGCAAGGACCAAGTGCCTTTCCATCCCTGTCTCCACTCTGTCCCAGGCCAGTGCCACACAGTGCCCCCATGGTCTACCTCTCTGGTCTGCCACCTTGTGCCATCTCCTCCTCAGACCTGAACTCGAGTTCTTCTCCTGCCTTAGCAGGCCCTCTTGTGCATCCTACCTCCCACCCCAGGAAGCCCCTTTCATATCCTGAGGTAGAGAGCGGTGTGTGGAGCCAGGGGTGGTAAGGCACACCTATATTCCCAGTACTGAGGAAGTGGAGGCAGGTACAGTGCAGTGAGTTCAAGGTCAGCCTGGGCTACGAGAGGCCTTGTCTAAGATATTTTTTTTTTTTAGAAAAGAAGGCAGCCATGGGGCACTGGCATAGTTGGAAGAATGGCTTTTGAATGGCCCAGCCTGACCTCTGGCCTACTGCAACTCTCAGGAGACACATCGTGCACATGGGATTGGGTACCCTGGAGGGTGGGAAGGAGTGACCACAGTAGTAGGAGGGGTGCTTGCTGTTCTGGCTAAGGGTTAATTCTGGGAGACTGAGACTTCGCACCCCTGCCACCCTCCTCCAAGCCTTTGGAATCCTTTAATCAAGTTGGGTGCTGAAATTTCAGCTCTGAAATGCCGCCTTTGTGCTGGCATCCAGGCAGCCGCCCCAGAGTGCGGGGGTCACTTTCTCTGCCCCATTTCTCTAAATGGTCTCTTTGTTCCCTGCTGGGCTGCTCAGTATCAGATGTGATTAAAGGGAGATGAGGCTTGGGTAGGAGGGGAGTTAACCCTTAGGGGATAGGGTGTAAGGAGATGGGAGAAGTGGGTGCCTTTCCTCTGGCCTTCCTCTTTGAAGGCTGCTGGTCTTGGGCAGCCCCTTGTTGATCTGGCAGGCCTGGGGTTGTCTCCTGTGGAATATGCTGTCACTTGCCAACACTGTAAAGTCTCCTATCTCCTTAGGCTTGTGGTCATCCTGTCAGTCATTTAGAAACACCTGATACCAGAGTGTCTGCTGAGCCGGAACACATCCAAGCCTGTGTTCGAGGGATGTGTACAACCTGCTAACACTGGCTTCTGTTTTTTGTCATCCCCCATGACCATTTCCTCACAGCCTACACCATGTCGTGATGACATGGACATTCTCTATAAGGTAGCACCCCTCTCATAAGGTAGATGGCACAGCCACCTTGCCAGCTCTGTCTACAGTTCTGCCTTGGAGCAGGAGCTCCATAGACTGGAAGTGGACAGATGTCCTGCTTTTCGGGAGGGGGCAAGTAAGCATCAGCATGAAAGGCCAGTGTGAGGTCACTTCACGTCTGACAGTGCTGGTAGCATAGATGGAAACCTGCAACCAGGAACGGGTCTTAGGGGTGGCTATTGTCAAATCAAATTTTAAAAAAAGGTTTTGTGATATCTGGTCTGGTAGGTCAAGGGACTACCTCTGTCCTTAGTTTCACCAAGCTGCAGCCTCCTGACACCTGTGGTGGGTGAAGGACACAATCCCTGTATGAGGAAGAGAGCTGATGTAGAGGGGCCCCCGGGGTAGTGGCTCCCTTTCATTTATTAGTGACTTCAGTGAAGGTACTCAGATAAGTAGGTGGATCTACCTGGACCTAGCTCAGGGGAGGTGAGGCCCCAAGGTGTAGCAGAGGTGGAGCAGTGGGCCAGATTCAACAGATAATCTGTTGAAGGTCAATAAAACAGAAAAACAGCTTCTGTACTGTTCGTGTAGTCTGATGCTCTATCAGATGCTGCTGAGAAGAACAAGGGCTTCAGATACCCAGCGAGGCAGCCGGCAGTTGGGGCCAGGTGGTCAGAAGAGCTTACCGGTTGCAGAGTTGACATTGTAAAGCTGGGTGGGCTTGGCTCCTGGTACCCAGCCTCCCAGGGGCTGATGGGGATGGAGGGATGGTGTGGAGCAGTGGAACCGGGAAAGTAGCTCAGGGGACAAACTGTCAGAGCACCAGCTTCCCAAAGCATGAAGCAGTGAGGGCTATTCCCTCAGAGGCCAAAAGCATGGATACCCCTGGCAAAGGGAGCAGCCAGGAGCACACTAGGAACTTTGCTACTGTGGGACTGCCCAGCTGTTGGCACTTCCTGTCAGAACAACTTGGTAGAGATTTCCCCTGACCTTGGTCTGTCCGTCTATCTGTCTGTCTGTCTGTGTCTCTGCCCCCCTCTCCCTCTCTCTCTCTCTCTCTCTCTCTCTCTCTCTCTCTCTCTCTCTCTCTCTGTGTGTGTGTGTGTCTGTGTGACATGTTTGTCTGTGTTAGGGGAGGTAATGGATGGAGGTATGTGGCCACAGACGGTCCATCCACACCCATACATTCCACGGACCCAGGCCTGACTGCTCACCTCAGGAACAAGGGAGACTAACTAGTCCACTGCTCCTTTTTGAAAAGCTGTCCCCTGAGTTCCTGGCATACTCCCTTCTGTCACATGACAGAGTGGCTACAGTGAGCTGAGCAGGTAAGATTCAGAGCTGGACCTGAGAGGGGTGAGTAGCCCCGTGGGTGGCTTTCTTCTGAGGCTTGGACCCTGGACATCAGTCCACCCATCAGGAAGCTGGCTGGCTGACTTCCTTCACCGTCCACATGTCCTTCGGGGGGAAAAGATCCTAAGGAATCTCTCACTTGCACTCTGAGGGCTGCTTGTGGGAAACCTTTGAGGAAGCACAGGTCAGGGGTAAGAGACCAAGAGACAGGCCAGGTCAGGCCACCAAGCAGGCCACCAGAAGCTTTGATTTTATTACTTGGAGTGCTTAATGTAAGTTAATCGGGGCTGGAGTAGCTAGAGGGACAGGAACATGGCTACTGTGGAGATAAATAACGGGGCAGCGATGTGTTACATGTGGACTGGGCTGCAGACAGGAGATGGGGAGACAGAGCTACGTACTTTATTAAGGTATCGCTGGAGCAAAGGGTGCAGGGCAAAGGTAGACTGTACATGGCAGGGGTTTAGTGTCCAGCCTGCTGCCAGCAAACCCAGGTACTAGGCTCTGGGGTGAGGGCCCGTACAGTGCTAACTCTGAGCCTGGGGACTTGAGGCTGACAGAAGGCAAGAGGAAGGCGGGATGAATTGCCTCTTGACTCTTTCCTGGAGCCCCTCCCCCCTCACCTAGGGTGGACCTTGAGGTGTGGAGGTGGTGGGGAAGAACATGGGGGCTCTCCTCAGTTAGGCAAGGGATGAGGTTATTGATGCAGAACTGGCTCTGGGGACCTTGGCCAGTTCCCACATTCGGGTGAAGAGGGGGCAGAGAAAGGATCAGAGCTTTCGAGTGTCCCACCCTGCTCTTCACAAAGCTGTTCAAAGCTGTCCTCAGTGAGTCCTTAGTCACAGGACAGAGCCAGCTCCAGGCTTTGAGGCGGGTCCCTGGGCAGCCTAGCTCTTAGGCACAGTGACACAGTAGCACACGGGGCCCTTGCTCTCCAAGGAGATAACAGGAGCAAACAGGAGCAGTGAGGCCTCCTACCCTAACCCTTCCTGCCTCCCTGAAGGACTGAGCAGGACTTCTCAGGTCCTGGGATAGAGGATCATTTCTGGGGATGGGTGGCCCCTCACCCTCAGTCTGAGATAGCCACCAAACTCCTCCTTTGCCAGCTCAGTCAGGGCTTGGCCTCCAGACCTGGGGTGGGTGGAGGTCATCGGGGCGGGAGCTGGCAGAAGCCTTCCTGCGGCTGTCAGCCTCTGCAGCCTCCTCCACTGCCAGGCCTGAGGCTGACGGGGAGCAGGGCACACAGGCTAGGGGAAGGGGCCCTGGGGCCATGTGGGCACTGGTGGTGACGGGGCCCCTCTAAGGTCGGGATAGAGTCGTATATACTGGCTGCTCCCAGTGTGTGGGACTGTGGGATTGGGGCCCTGAGGGGCTGGGGTCAGAGATGGCCGTGTAGAGGGGCCGCTGAGAGGGCCCCATGTAGGAAAAGGCTGAGTAGAGGCCAGAGGCCTGGCCTGCATGGCCATAGTAGGGTCCTGAGGGTTGATGGTCAGAGTAGTCAAACTGGGGGCGTGAGATGGAGGGGAAGGCGGAGCCGTAGTGCGGCAGACTGAGGGAGGTGTAGGCGATCTGGGAAGTGGACGGCTGGTCGGTGTAGTGTGGGGGTCCCTGGGGGCCTGTGGTCTCTGTCTTCACCTGGGCTTTGGCATCCACACCAGGGGGTGAGACCGTGGGCAGAGCCACACCTGGTGGCTTGGAGATCCAGGCAGAGTGTCCACTGGCCACAGCCAGGGCACTGCCCAGCCCGTAGCCAGCTGCCGAGTAGCTACCCACGTGGCCTGGGTGCCCATTGGGTGGCAGGTATTGGTCCAGCTCAGTCACATCAAAGGTCTCCATGTTGGACATTACCTCGTGGCTGATCTCCCCGATGTCCACGTTGCCGAAGTCGATGTGGGGCTTCCCGCCCTCCCCCAAGGAGCGCCCATCCCTTTTGGGGTCTGCCTTGCCGGACTGCAGCTCTGTCTTTGGGGTGGTTGGAGGGGTGGGAGGGCCATGGCTCTGGCCTGGGTAGGAGAGAGGGAAGCAAGAGTGAGCAGGTTAGAGGCAAGTGGGCCCTAGAAGGCCTTCTGGCCCATTTCCAGGCAGCAGGATGCTGACCTCTGAGGCTGGTTTCCCGTTCACGATGCTTAGCCTGCTGGGTATCATCCTGGGCCCTGCCTGTTCTTCAGAATGCCCTTGACATCTGTTGGTGACTCTCCCTGCCTAGCCCCGCCTGTGCTGTCCACTTTGGACTGTTAATCTCTTACCGTGTCCCGTGTCCAAACGGCACTGTGCTCTCTTCAGTGCAACCTTAAGACTGCCTTCTCCCTGCCCTGCCAGCCCTTGCTCAAGGGGACACTTAGATTACTACCCCCATTTCTTTGCCTGTTAACTTTCTCATCCACACAGCTCAGCAAATGCTAACTGCCAGGCTGTATGCCAGATGATGGGGATAACTGGAAATAAATGTGGATCCTGGCTCTAAAAGCTTGCAGCCATGGAGAGACAAGAGACCCACCAGGCTCTAGAGCAGAAAGTGCTGTGGGGTCACATGCAAAGGACTGGAAGCTAGAGATGGAAGCTACCTACTGTCCCAGGGATTTGGGGGAGTCTCAGTAGGTGTGTCTGAATGTCCCAGAGGCTGTGAAGAAGGATTATGTGTGAGGAAGGTGACTAGACTGAGCATCCCATCACAGAGACACATATCCACAGCACTATGAGGTTAGCAGCTGCTGGAGACCTCTGCCATCACACTAAGGCAGTGTCCAGTCCTTCCCTGGCCAAGCACTCAGGAAACCTTCCTAGGCCTGGATTTTGGTTCTGCCATTTACTGTGTGAGCCTTAAGCAAACCCTCAACCTTCTCGTAAGTAGTTTGTCAGGAAAAAAAAAAAAAAAAAAAAAAAGCAGAGATGAGACCAGGGAGCATACACACTGCATCCTGGGAGCCCACACACTGCATCCTGGGCAGCCCACACACTGCATCCTGGGGAGCCCACACACTGCATCCTGGGGAGCCCACACACTGCATCCTGGGGAGCCCACACACTGCATCCTGGGGAGCCCACACACTGCAT
>JADRCD010210729.1:0-15007 GCA_019843815.1 Montemys delectorum
TTAGATAAAAATATACCTGTCAGTATTTAAAGGATATTTAGATGCAATCAAAGACCAAAAGATACAGGTGCACCATGTGTGGCAGCAACTAATACACCTGTTCCATTTGGAGTGTACTAGTTTGGCAGAAAATTAAATAGCAAATATGTATTCTTTCTCATCCATGAGGATGTATTAGTATTACTTTTAGCATCTCATACTATTTTACACAGGTTCTGGCTGCATTTCAACGCTGATGATTTTATTCTATAAAAGCAAAGTCCTGCTATTTTGAAAGTTGTGATGTCTGCAACCTCCTGATATATAACTGGCAGAGAACTTTCCATTGCCCAATACAAAAATAAATATATTGGAGGATTAAAACAGAAAATATGCCAATATTGATAAAATGGTTGTTGATACTTTTATCAAAGTATCAAAGAAGACACTAAAAAAGACCTCATGTACATGTTAATATATAACATGTATATGTTATCTATATTATAATGTATATATTATATATGTATAATATTAAAATGTATGTGTGTGTATATATATATATATATATACATACATATACAAAGTGTTTGCCTTGCTGTAAATACACAATTCTGAATACAAAACATACCAATAAAATACTTCAAAATTTATTACCACATGAAGTATATCTTTATTTCTAAATAAACTCTCTCTCTCTCTCTCTCTCTCTCTCTCTCTCTCTCTCTCTCTCTCTCTCACACACACACACACACACACACACACACAAGTTATACTAGGTTATTGAAATAACAGATGATTGCCAGGTGTTCTTGTATGTTTCATGTTGCTTTGAGTTTTGGAATATACATTTACATTTGCTTTCTGATTCAAGATAGACAATTAATCATCCTCATAAAGGCATTAAACATGATTTTCAGACAACATATACACTTCTTTGAAAACCTGAAAGATCACATCAAGTGGTATTTCTGGTTTATTCTTATGCCATCTGAAAAGAAACAGGAAGGAATAATTCTAATTTATGTCAACTCAGTATAGGCAATTACCTATTTAGAAATCAGAATATTTGCAAGTACTTGTGTTTCAAATGAGATTTTTTCTCATGAGCTCTTTGGTCATGAGTAGTTTAATTTTATTTTATTTTCAAATGCTGTTGGGAAATTTCATTTTGCTTTTATTTCTTTTCGGGTATATTCATTTTCTCACTTGCTGCTCTATAGGTTCTTTCTCTCTGTCTTTCTATCTCTCTGTGTGTCTCTGTGTATCTCTATCTTCCTGTGTGTTGCTCTCTCTCTCTCTCTCTCTCTCTCTCTCTCACACACACACACACACACACACACACACACACACACGCACACACATACACACTTCCCGTCTTCCTTTCCCTTTCCTTTTCATACCCTCTTGCTACCTTTTTCCCTACACCACTCTCCCAACTTCCACTGGACTATTTTGTCTGTCAGTCTGTCTTTCTGTCTCTATCTCTAACACTAAGTCTATTTCTGTTATTTCTGTCTGTATTTCTCTCCATTCTCATTTCTGTTAAGGTCACTAACCTTAAGAACTCAAAACTAATTTTTGCCAAATTCATTTTTTTTGTATTTTTAATTGTAAGCAGATATGGACAGAAACAAGAATTAGGAGCCATGTTAGCTATGTTTAACTCTTCATAATTAATCTGTTGAGATTAATTCTTGAGATTGCATTTTGCTTAGTTCACTACAAATGCACACATATAAACTAAAAATCATCAAATTATAATGATAAAATGAAATAAATCAAAATTTATACATCCCAAAGTATACAAAGTTTTTATTGTGAATTATCCAAAATGTGTTACATTTTTTAGTTACATTTTCAAAAAATATTTATGAATATCATTCTAAACTAATGGAATGTTATATGGAACTATAAAGAAAGAATGTATCATTTAACTGAAAATAGTACTCTATTCAGAACTATTGCTAAAGAATATCTTATTAAATTCTGCAAAATTATGGATTGTATCTGAAATTCTAATATGTTTCCTAAGAAATATAATGATTTAGTTTTTCAAATAAGTCATACTGTAAGTAGCTTAGTAATACATTCAATTGTGTATATATTATGTATGTATATCTATATCTCTATATCTATATATATTCTAAATTTACTTGAAACTGTGGATAAACATATGAATGTTCATATAAGGAAAACCACTTAAAGAACATTTAACATTTGTGAGATTATACTTGGAATCATTTTTCAAAATATATTATAAGTTCTTGAAAAAATATTATTTGAAACGTGTGTTAATGTAGGGCAAAGCCAAGAAGAACATTTTTTTAAATTTTAATTAGTTTATTTATTTACATTCCAGTAGTTGCCGCTGCTCCTGCTCCCCCTTCCCTCTGTTCCTCATCTCAACTTGTTCCCTTGCCTCTGAGAGGGTGCTCCATCCCCTGGGCCTCCCCCTTCCCCGGGACCTTAAGTCTCTCAAGGATTAAGGACATCTTCTCCCAATGAGGCCAGACAAGGCAGACCTCTGCTATACATATGCCCATGGATGCTTCTGGTTGGTGACTGAGTCTCTGGGAACTCTCTGTGTTCTGGCTTGGTTGAGACAACTAATCTTCCTTCAGGGTTGCTCTCTCCTTCAGTTTCTTCAATCTTTCTCCTAATTCAATGACAGGGAACTGCCAACTTCAGTCTAATGGCTGAGATATATATCTGCGTCTGTCTCAGTCAGCCGCTGATAGGGCCTTTCAGAGGGCAGCCATGCAAGGTTCCTGTCTATAAGCACATCTAGCATCAGCAACAGTGTCAGGCCTTGGTGTACCCTCCTCCCCCGTGAAATGGATCTCTAATTGGACCAGTCACTGGACCACCTTTCCTTCAGTCTCTTCTCTAATTTTGTCCCTACAGTTATTTTAAGCAGAAGCAATTCTGGCTCAGAAATTTTGACTGTGGGTTAGTAACTCAGATCCTCTACTTGAAGTCCTGTCTATCTATTGGAGGTAGATTTTTCA
Source organism: Montemys delectorum (assembly GCA_019843815.1). Lineage (NCBI taxonomy): Eukaryota > Metazoa > Chordata > Mammalia > Rodentia > Muridae > Montemys > Montemys delectorum. The sequence continues at coordinate 2,988 of JADRCD010210729.1, forward strand.
TGTTCCTTCTCCCCAAAGTTGGGCATTTTGGCTAAGGTCACTGGCCATTGAGTCTTGAGAGTCTCTCTCCTTTGGGGTCTAACCGTCTAGAGGGTCTCTCTACCTCCTACCCTGCAAAACTGCTTATTTTCATTCATTCTCATGGTCTTCTGGGCTTCTCTTCTGTTCCCCTCCCCACACTTAAGTGATCCTATTCCCCTTTACCTTTCCTCTCTTATTCCCCACGCAGGTCCATCCTTCCCTCCACCTCCTGTGATTATTTTCTTCTGCCCTCTAAGTGGGACTGAAGTATCCTCACTTGGGCCTTTCTTTCTGCTTGTTACACTTCTTACGGTCTGTTTGTTGTATCCTATGTATTCTGTACTTTTTGGTTAATATTTACTCATTGGTAAATATATACAATGCATGCCATTTTGGGTCTGAGTTACTTCTCTCAGTATGACATTTTCTAGTTTTGTCAATTTGCCTGCAAAATTCATAATGTCCTCGATTTTAATAGCCGAATACTATTCCATTGCATAAATGAACCACATCTTCTGGATCCATTCTTCTGTCATAGGGCATCTGGGCTGTTTCTAGCTTCTAGATATGACAAATAAGAATGCTATGAACATGGAGTAGTATGTGTCCTTGTGGTATGTTGGGGTATGTGTGGGGTTATGCACAAGTGGGGTGTATATGGGTTTTCATGTAGCACCATTTCCAATTTTCTGAGTAACATCCAGATTGATTTCCAGAGTGCTTGTAACAGTTTGCAATCCCACCAGCAATGGAGGAGTGTTCTTCTTTCTCCACATCCTCACCAGTATGTTCTGTCATTTGAGATTTTGATATTAGCCATTCTGATTGGTGTGTGGTGGAATATCTGGGTCTTTTTGACTTGAACTTCTCTGATGATTAAGGACTTTGAAGTGTTCATGGCTTTTCAAAATTGTTCTGTTGTGAATTATCTTCTTAGGTCTGTACCCCATTTTATAATTGTGGTATTTGGTTTAATGGAGGTTAAACTTCTTGAGGTCTTAATATGTTTGGATATTAGCTCTCTATTGGATGTAGGTTCAGTGAAGATTTCTTTCCCAATCTATAGGTTGCTGATTTGTCCTATTAGTGGTCTCTTTTACCTTACAAAAGATTTTCTGTTTCATGAGGTCCTATTTATTAATTGTTGATCTTAGAGCCTGTCCCATCGTTGTTCTGTTCAGAAAATTTCCCTCTGTGTCAGTGAGTTTGTGACTATTTCCCACTTTCTCTTCTTAGACTCAGTGTGTCTGATTTTACATCGGGGTCTTTGATCCACTTAGATTTGAGCTTTGTACAAGGTGATATAGATCTATTTTCATTCTTTTACGTATAGACTGCTGGTTACACCAGAACCATTTATTGCAGATGTTTTCTTTTTTCCACTGTATGATTTTTGACTTCTTTTTCAAAGATCAAGGGTAGATAGTTGTGTGGGTTTACTTCTGGGTCTTTGATTCTATTCCATCGATTAAACTATCCGTCACCTGTACCAGTACCATTCAGTTTTTATCACTATTGTTCTGTAGTACAGCTTGAGGTTAGGAATAGTGATTACCTCAGAAGTTCTGTCATTGTTGAGAATTGTTTTGAATATCCTGGATTTTTTGGTTTTCCATATGAAGTTGAGAATTGTTCTTCCTATATCTGTGAAGAATTGTGTTGGAATTGTGATGTGTATAGCATTTATTCTGTAGATCATTTTTGGTAAAATGGCAGTTTTCACTATTTTAATCCTACCAATCCATGCTGATGGGAGTTTTTCCATCTTTTGATGGCTTCTTCAATTTCTTTGTTCAGGGATTTGAAGTTCTTATCATATAGATCTTTCACTGCTTGGTAAGAATTCCATCAAGATATTTTATATTGTCTGTGGCTATTGTGAAAGTGTTGTTTTCATAATTTCTTTCTCATCCTGTTTATCATTTGTATAAAGGAAAGTTACTGATTGGTTTGAGTTAATTTTAAATCCTGTGTTTAATTGAGTTTGGAATTCTGCCTGACTTGACTGAATTTTTTTTAACTGGTAATAATTAATAATAGGAATGATTTGAAAGAAGATGTTAATTGGTATTATTAAAAACTAGAAAAAGGCATAATATGGCAATGATCTTGAATTATATTCCCGTTTTAATGAATAGGTGAACAAATATACACTCCATATAATTTCATTATTCTTAGCATCAACCATTTTTTTTTTCTTATTTGACTACAAAAAGGAAAATGAAGGCTACTAATTAAGCAATAATATCATGTTAGGTTTTACTTTTTCTCTTCTTTAATAGAATTATATCCTTTTAAAAAAATCACCTCCTTAGGAATCCAAACTTTAATTAGATCCAGTCACTTTGGATTCAATTTGCTGACCTGAATGCTCTGATTCACACACTCAATGAAATCCATATGTGGTGATTGTCTTTGGAGGTGATGGATATTTTTGTACTTGTGAAATCAAGGGACTGTTATTGAAATGTAAGCTCTAAGGTTGGTTTCTGTTTTCTCACAGCAGGGATGACCCTGGGTCCTGGAGAGCACCAAGAATATATTTGATTGTCAGCATTTCCTAGTGGAATTTCAGAGGCTTTGAAAAGCTCCTGTATCATCATAGGCTCTTCAAGTGCTAGACATGTGAAATCCATAGTATCCTAGAGTCTGACATTTAAGCAGAAAAATATGTGAGGAAATAGGAACACACATACCTGCATAATTCTACACTATCACTTGGCATTTCAATATGAATATTGACTTCCTCAAAATGAAAGTACTTCTCATGATAATTTTGAAATGTTATGGAAGTATATGAAAGACAATATCAGAACACAATGTTAATAAAATACTATTACAAAGATGAATATGTTATTTCATTATTAAAATCCAAGAAAATATATGACATAATGAATGGAGAATTATTCAGATACCTCACAAAATAGAATAGAAGGGAGATAGGAGGCTACAAAGAGAGCAATACATTATTAATTTAAAACAATTTTAAACTTATGAGAACAAACAAAAACAAACAATATGCAAAATATTTCAATTTGAGACTATATGTCTCTAAGTATGGATAAGATATTTCATAAAGAAACAACAAAACAAACCTTTAAAAATTAAGGGTAATTAAAATTTATAGTTTCAATATGTAAACTTAAGACATAACAGAATAAGACTTGGAATTTCATGAATGTAAAAATAGGCTACATAAAAATATTTTATAATGTCCTATATTAACAGATATTTTGGGAGAATATTACAGAAATATGGCCTAAAAATATTTGGAATATTTTTTGGAAGTAATTGATTCTAAAATAAATGATTACACAGTAGATTTTTATTATAATACAGAATGTTGGAAACAATATATTGGAGGGGCCACTTATTTATTGATTGCATACTCATTAGTCTAAGAACAAATAGTGACATGCCTGTTAAGAAGAGAGTTTTGTGCCAAATCAAAAGTCTTCCATGCCAGTAAACTTCTCCACATTTGAAGATGATAAACTACTACTCTTTGCATTTAGTTCATTTTGAAACACATTAGTTAAAAGGAAGAGAATGTATTTTATTATGATACTTTTACATATGTGTTAACCTTCTAATTTGACAATTTATTGTTATAGCCAATTTGGAGTTTAGAATTCTTTGCTTTGTATGTCAGTATTCATTTCAGGTATATTCATATTTTATATGATCATCTATCTAATGACAATGTGAGTTTAACACAGTGTCAATATTTTAAGACAATATTGTATGGGGTATTTGTTTCCTTGTTTTTGTTGCTCCTTATATTCATATACTATATAGACAAATAAGTAAAGAATAGTTTTAGGTAGTGCAAAAATCTTTTCTTTTTAATTATTCTTTAAGAGTTAACAAATTGAGTTAGAAACCCATTTTTTCATCTACACATGGGAATAAACCCACCAAGTGGTGAACATTAAAAGATAATATGGAGCTGAAGGGTTTGCAGCCCCTTAGGACGAACAACAATTACTAACTAGTACCCTCAGAGCTCCCAGGGACCCAACCACCAATCAAGGACTATACAGGGTGGGATTGAGTGTACTGGCAGCAGGTATGTGGTGGAGGATTGCAAATTCGATCATCGATAGGAGTGAGGGACCTCGGCCTTGTGAGGGTTTTGTGCCCCAGTGTGGGGGAATGCCAGGGCCAATGGGTGGGAGAGGGTGGGGGGACAGGCATTGGGAGGGGGGAGGCAGAAGGGGTTTGTTCTTGTGTTTGTTTGTTTGTTTGTTTGTTTTGGAGGGGAAAATGGGAGAGGGAAAGTGTACATGTGAATGAAGAAAATACCTAATAAAAAAAAATAAAATAAAAAAATAAACAAAAAAAAAGATAATATTAGCAAAACTATATTATAATTTAGTAAATGTAAAATCTATGAATATTTTACTCAATTTCTTCATTTCTAACATGAATAGATACATCCATTCTGTGAAAGTTTCTTTCTTTCTTTCTTTCTTTCTTTCTTTCTTTCTTTTTTTTTCTCACTTACTTTCTTTTCTTCTTTCCATCTCAAACACTACACCCTCCCTGTCCCTGCCACTTATAGAGTCACCCACCATTCTCCCATTCCCTTTTCCTCTGAAAGGTCAGGGCCTCCTCTCAGTGGGTTTCCCCTAAGTTTAGGACAACAAGTTTCTATAGGATTAGGCACATCCTCTCCCATGAGATGAGACAAGGCAGCCCTGTTAGGGAACCAATACCACCTAAGACTATACAGCTTTAGAGACAGCTTCTGATTCAATGGTTTGCAGACCCATATGAAGATTGAGCTGCATGTCTTCTACATATATTCCTGGGACCTTGGTCCAGCCATGTATGCTCTTTGGTTGGTGGCTGTCTCTGAGACCTCCCAGATGACAGTATTGGTCTCCCTGAAGTGTTCCTATCCCCATTCAGAACCCACATTTCTTCCCCTATGCTTCTATAACATTCCCAACCTCCATCTAATGCTTGGTTGTGGGTATTTGCATCCGTTTCAGTCATCTGGCATGTAAAGCCTCTCAGAGGACAGTTTACCAGGCTCCTGTCTACAAGGATAACAGAGTATCATTGAAAATAGTGTCAGGCATTGGTACTTACACATGAGATGGGTCTCAAGATGGCCTGGTTATTGAGTCTTCAGCCTCAACTCCACAAATGACATTTGTGAGCTGGACCCATTCACTTCAAACATCAATTAAAGAAATGCCTCTGTAGCTCTCTACCCCATTTATAAATTTGGTAATTTGTATTGTTGGTGTCTAATTTCTTGAGTTCTTTATATGTTTTGAATATTACTCCTTTTTAGATGTACGGTTGGTGAAGATCTTTTACCATGAGAATTCTCAACACAGGAATCTCTAATGGCTGAGAAGCCATTAAAGGAATGTTCAGTGGCTTTAGATATCAGGGAAATGCAAATCATGACAATTCTGATATTCCATTTTACACATAGTTAAAACAAAAAACTTAAGCAACAGCATATGCTGACATGAATGTGGAGGAAGAGGGACACTCCTCCTATGCTGGTGGGAGTGCAAATTTGTACTACAACTTTGGAAATAAATATGGTGGTTTCTCAGATAATTGGAATAGTTCTACCCCAAGGCATACCTACATCACTCCTGGACATGTATCCAAAAGATGCCCCACTATACCATCACAAAACCTTATCAACAATGTTCTTAACAATTTTATTCATAATAGCTAGAAATTGAAGACAACTAGATGTCCCTCGACTGAAGAATGAATAAAGAATATGTACAACATCTCCATGGACAGGTAATCCTGAATGGTATATGAGAGCAAACAGGCTGATCAAGCCCTGGACAATAAACCAGTAAATTTCACCCATATATGTCTTTTGCATTAGTTTCAATCTCTAGTTCTCTTCCTCACTACTTTCATGATAAGCCATGATTAAGACATAAGAGCTGAAATAAACTTTTTCCTCCTAATGTTATTCTGGTCATGTGAATTATTGTAGTAATAGAAACCTTAGCTAAATCATTGATAACAATATATTATACAAATACATGGTTGAATTATTAATAAGAATTTTGAGATCTGGCTCCAGCCATATATGTGGCAGAGGATGGCCTTGTTGGACATCAGTGGGAGGAGAGGTCCTTGGGCCTGAGGTTGTTCAATGTCCCAGTGTATGGGAATGCCAGGGAGGGAAGATAAGAGTAGGTGGGTGGCAGGGAGTACCCTCATATAGGCAGGGGGAGTAGGGAGGGGTTAGGGGCTTCCAAAGGGGAGAACTGGGAAGGGGAAAACATTTAAAATGCAAGTAAAGAAAATATTCAGTAAAAATTTCAAATTAAGCCATAACTCTAGATCTTAACAAACATTTAAAATATCTTTAAACCCATTTTTATGTAATTCGAGGGTTTAAACTGAATATAGAGTGATATCTTTTAGAAGAGTCATGGTTTAATGAAATGTGCCATTTTCACTAGTATAAAATCCTTTAAGTAATTTAATAGTAAACTTTTTGTTTCCAAATAGAATTTTATCAATTTAATGTGATTTTTTAAAATTACAGATTGTTTATTCCAGCTAAATTTCACATGTCTATGCAATGGGCCATGCCTGACTTACTAGAGGAATTGTCTAGCCTCTATGAATTCTTCTTTGATCCCCAGCAAGCAGAAACTTGTTGGGCAATGATAAACATTTGCAATCTCAGCACTGGAGAATTGAAACAGGGGGGTAAAAAGCTCAAAATCATTTTCAGCTATGTTTAAAATCAGTCTGCAATATAAAAGAGATCTTGCCTTATAAAACTAAAATTAAGCTAAATAAATAAGGAAATAAATTATAAGAAGGAAGGAATAATGGATGAAATAAAGATTAAAGAAAAATGACATGTGTATATGCTATTAATCTCTATATGTTATTGACTTGTTAATTTTTGAGAACATAAGATATTTGTGGGGAAGTGAAATTATCTTCTCAAGCATAGTACACATTACTTATATATATTCATATATGTGTGTGTATATGTATATATATACATATATATGTATATATGTATATGAAAGCCTTCTATGGTTCAAAGGACTTTTGTTTAAAATTGAAATGCTATATTTTCCATTTATTTTTACAATACTTTTACTATTTATTTGATTATATAGAATCAATAATTGTATTATTTATTTATTATTTTGTATAATTTGATTTTTTTGTAATTATATTAACCATAAGCAGTAACCATGAGAAGTAGTGCTATTTCTGTCCACTGGAGTAACATACATAACATTTTTAGAGTACAATATTTTCCCTTGACCTACAATTTGTCTCAGGTAATTTTCTTATTATTTTATCACTTATGAATGCATTTTAATTAGTATAGATGTTTCTTACATAATCTGAATTTTTACTTATATGTAATCCTCTGTTTGATCACATAAAGGAAAACTTTTAGAAATATAATCTCCTTATATTTTAAATTGTATCCCCAAAATTGCTCCACCTTAAGATAAGCAACTGTTTGCAAATGTGACGTATCAGCACCTCTCAGTCAGTCATGTGGCTTGTGCTGTATTTATATAATAATTGTCAATGACATTTCCATACTCAAAATGAAATCTGGAAGTTTCCATTGCCTTTTATTCACTTATGCATTTGAAAAAATAAGTGTTGATGTGGACACTGATACTCAAGTCATTCTGTGCTACTTACTTGTGCATTTCCTGACATTCATTTTAAATATTAAAAGCATGAATTAGAGAAGTATTTGTATTGACTGTAATGTGTTTTACAACTCGGGTGGCACAAATAGCTTTTCAATAATACTTAGCCATTACTTAGAGTTGCCTCTTGTCTCAAGATAAAAGATCATAAGATTATAAATATTTAAGTGTAATTTCATTTAATTATTAAATATTTTGAATGGAATTCAGATAACATTTTAGTATACTTTTGTGTGGATGATTTAGATATTCCTTATTTAACTTAATTATTACATATTACATATAGTTAGTCAATTTTTATCTAAAACCTAAGTGATTCCGGTTTTGTTTTGTTTTTTCCGAGACAGGGTTTCTTTGTATAGCCAGAGACTCTGTAGACCAGACTAGGCTCGATCTCAGAAATCCTCCTGCCTCTGCTTCCCAAGTGCTGGGATTAAAGGCATGTGCCACCACTGCCTGGCCCAGTTTGTTATAACTATAACATGAGAATTAATTAAAATTATTTTCTAAAATTAAATGTAGCATTTTTCATTAAGCAAGAAAAATATTTTATGTATCAGATAAAAATTAAAAAAATAATTTTCATAGAAGTATAGAAGTTTTTGCTTAAGTTTGATTCTAAAAATCTGTATGTTTCTGAACAAAGCCGAGCTTTGCCCTACTAAAAACAAATCGACACATGACTTAGAAGTCTCTTTTGACATTAAATGCTTATTTATGAAACAACTACCTAAACCTTTTATTTACTGAACATTAAATAAAGCTCTTCAGTTATCAATATATTATACAAACACACACACATGCATATATATATATATATATATATATATATATATATATACATACACACACACACACACACACACACACACACAGGCAGAGATTATATGCTTTATGAAGTTCCATATTTACCACCACTGGAGTGGAACAAATCTGATCATATTTCAAAATGACTTACTCAGACTCTTTTCTGGTTGAATGAATTTCTTACACTATCTTACCTTTAATCATTGTAGTTCTCTTTCTTCATAGATGACACATTTCCATTAATATTCATACTCATGATTATTTGAAAAATCTCTGCAATAACAATCTATTTATATAACAAATACAAGATTGGGTATGGACTGAACAATAAAAATAGTGGGAAATGAATGAAGAGAAAGTATACTCTAATTCCTACATCATAGCACCTCTGCTGTTTCTTTAAACATACCTCTTTCTACATGTTTGTGTGTGTGTGTGTGTGTGTGTGTGTGTGTTTGTGTTTGTATATATGCACATGCATCTATACATATATATACATATTTTTGTATATATACATATATGTTTGTATTTGTGTGTTCCTTCAAACATACCATGATATGCATGTATATGTGTGTGTATGTCTTCAGAATGTGAATTAAAATATTAGTATCCTCAAAATGTCTTAGGGGTGTTGTGACATCTTTATATCTATTTCATTTTGTAAATCAAACACAGGTAGTTAATAATTAGTTTCTATCACAATAAAAATTGCTAAATTTTATGACAGTAGTCACCAAGATGTCTGTTGTTGCTTTTATTAAACTGTAATGTATGGGTGACTCGGCATATTTCACTCAAAAACTACATTTACTGACTTCTACAATGTGTTAATGTACAAAGGCCCAGAGAATCAGATAGATAATGAAATAATCCAATCCTTTGAGGAAGAAAGTAAGAAAAGCACTAAACGTGGATTAAGCAGTATCAGCAAACAATTACAAAGAAAGCAATCAATATTCACACAGGAAATGTGTGAATACAGCTTATTGAAATTGATAAACTCTTCTTAGGGTTGAGGCAGGAGGCATTAGTTGAAGGACTCTTATTTCATGGATTAATCATTGTCAGTATTTTACTATTTCATCTCTTTACCATTTGTTGAATTATTCCTATTATGCCTTATTAATTCTTTTACAGATTTTTAAAATTTTTCACTTTATATTTAATTTATTTTTTACACTCCATATTCCATTTCCCGCCCCTCCATCCACCCTCCGACTGCTCCACATCGCACACTTCCTCCCCACCACACCCTGTCTCCACTTGGATGCCCCCACCCCCACCCCACCTGACCTCTAAACTCACTGGGACCTCCAGTCTCTTGAGGGTTAGATACACCATCTCTAAATGAACAAAGACACGGAAGTCCTCTACTGCATGTGTGTTGGGGGCCTCATATCAGCTGGTGTATGCTGTCTGTTTGGTGGTCCATTATTTGAAAGAACTCAAGGGTCCAGATTAATTGAGATTGCTGATCCTCCTACAGGATGTGCTCTCTTTATTTTTTCTACTTAAAAAGAACTTAACCACCCACTCCTCTTGCTATATCTTTACTTAAAATTGAGTATAAGGAAAATTAGGAAAAAATTATATACATAATCATAAATTTTCTTCATTTTACTGAATTTTCTAATGATTGAAAAATTATGAATTTAGAAAAAAATAATACAGAGAAAGGGAAAGTTGCCAGGCGATGGTGACACACACCTTTAATCCCAGCACTTGGGAGGCAGAGGCAGGCAGATTTCTGAGTCTGAGGCCACCCTGGTCTACAGAGTGAGTTCCAGGACAGCCAGGACTACACAGAGAAACCCTGTCTTGAAAAACCGAAAAAAGAGAGAGAGAGAGAGAGAGAGAGAAGAAAGAAAAAGTTAATGAAAATTTATAACAAGAGACTTGTACATGTATTTCTGACTTCTGTAACTGAGAACAACAGATCTGATCTATTTTAAGACTAAAGTGGCTTATGCTTAAGAGACTAGACAGGCAACTCTAAAGGAGACTTATTAACTTAGAAAATTGGAACTGAAAACTAGACTGATGTTGCTATCATGCATCTCTGTGACACAGGAACACAATTTACAACTTTGCTACATATTTTTATAAATTTATTATAATAGCAATACCTCCACACAATCTATCACAACTTCTAGAGCAATACACTCTTAAAACATCATAATGTATGAACAAGAATTTTAGAGCTATTTGAATAAAATGATCTAAATACTTCCTCAAATTAATTGAGACATTATTGGATGTCAACAAAGCACAGAGGACCTTCCTTTATGGTAATTAATTTAATAACTTGCTCAATGTCAATTCTGTTACTAAGGTCTGCCAGTGCCTGTCTGTAGAGAACATAAACAAATTCAGTTACTACATGAGAAAAGGAAAGGAAAAGTAGAGATGGGAATAAATTGTTTGAAGCTGTTCATCTTCCCTTTCATTTTAGATCATTTTTTTCCAGTAAAAGTCTGTAGCAATGATCCCCATAATATTGTCAAATACTTTTACTATTTCCCCAATTATTATGATTAATGTCATATAATAAACAGGGCATTTATGTGTGAAATTACTTTGCCTTTAGTTGTATTCTATATGTGAGTTTGAATGATTTTCTGATTTTCTAGATGGTATGGTACTTGGTCAGAAAATATATTTTAAATAATCCTAAAGTTGCAAAGTTTTGTTACTAGATGATGTGTAGTGCCAGGGAAATGTTAGTGATCTGCCCCCAAACCACAGACAGGAGTTGATGTGATGCAACTCACAGTGGGGTCTTTATTCTATTCAAGCTAGCATTCCCCCCTCCAATGCACCACCTTCAGACAGAAAGATTTTAGAGGTGGGAGAGGTGGAGGAGCCTCGAATATATATCTGCACAAGGCTGTCTAGTAAGGAGCAAGCAAGGAGTAAGTGTGCAAGCATCTAATTTGAAAGCTACTGTGGCCTTTAACACAATTGCTTACTGCTTGGAGTCATATCATAAACTTAATTTCTGCTCCCCTCTCCATTGTTGATCATTAGGCAGGGTGTGAGCTTATAACCTGGGGCGGGGGTGTGCAGATTTGTTGGCGGAATAACCTGGAGATGCTGGTCTTGTTCAGGATGTAATCTGGAGATGCTGGTCTTGTTAGGGATTGGCCTAGAGACCGGAGCTAGGCTCATGTTTTTGTAGCAGGGCAGCTTGGAAACTAATGCTAGGTCCCAGCCTGTTACTTTATCTGAGTTCAAACTTAGTTCAGGTTGTCTGAAATGGAGTCTGAACTTAAAAGACTTGGCCTCTCAGGTTCAATTACACTTTAAAAGGAACATCATGTTTTATATGATCAACATTCTATCATTTCTATTGCTAGTGTAGAGTTTTACATGAACCAGAAATAACTATAACATGCTTGTATGTCCAGAGTTCATTTGGATTTGAGGGTGCATGGACTGTGGGAAGACTTTTTATATATATATATATATATATATATATATATATATATATATATATAT
>JADRCD010210729.1:15017-29358 GCA_019843815.1 Montemys delectorum
TATATATATATATATATATATATATATATATATATATATATATATATGTATTTGTGGAGCTTAGTGTTAATTGTCCCTTTTGGCACTGTAGAGAATCTCCAGTGTGGTGGGCATTAGGACATAACTGTCAGATATCATCTTGATTATATCAATTAAAGTGATGCTGCCTTCCCAGTCTGTGGGATATCATTCCCTGACTAGAATGAGGACTGTAAATGGAGAGGGGGAAGTGAGCATAAAGAATGCATGCATCCCTCTTGGATCCTGATTGTAGATGCACTGCCAACTCATACCACTTTCATTTATCCAACATGGTGGATTGTGCCTTGGACTGTGAGACAGATAAAAGTGCTTATTCCCTAAGTTGCTGAAGGCAGTTCTGTTATTCACAGCAAGAGTTTTCAAATATTGCACAACTCTAAGGACAGAACTCATTTATTTCTTGAGAAAAATTATACAATCTGATATTTAAGATTGTCAAAGTCCACCCCACCACCACCCCGGGAGAAAAACCAGAAGGAAAGATAACAACAACAAAAGATGTTATGAGAATCAGTCCAAATACAGTATATGATTGCCATCAATGCAAGAAACAGAAACTTAAATGTTGGAAAATGTATATTTAAAAAAGAAAAATTCTATAAGAAAGCCTCTAGATATACTATATCTGTTAGCCATCACAAAGCATTTACCTTAGACAAGATTGTAGAAGGTTAAGCATAAAACAGCAATTAGTGGTTTCTGATTCAAAACAGAACTGCGTGAAAAAGTCGCATAGGTCTGAGCAATATAGGACTTACAAATGGTTAAATTATTAGATATAACTCCTGAGAAATCAGTTGGATGATACAAAGTCATGCCTCATATACAGTAGTTAAATCCTAATTTCATATCTGCTTTAAGAGATTATCTTCATCATATTAAATGATATATATATAGATAAATGTAAGATATGAATGAATTAAGTGCTTCATATGAACATTTCATGAGAAAGTCATAGATTTACAAAATCTAAAATACAAATAGGAATTATTCAAAGTCAGAAGTAGTGAATCGATGACGTGATTTTAGAAAACTAAGACCTCAAACACAAAGAAAAATAGTCAAGAGAAAGAGTAGAGGGAAGAAATCATATTTTCAGAATGAAATAAAAGAACTTTGACACTACTATTGGAAATATGAGCCATTGCTTGTTAAAGTGGCATCAATGGGAAGGTAGGCCCTTGGTCCTGTGGAAACTTGGCATCCCAGTTTAGGAGGATGCTAGAACAATGAGATGGGAGTGGGTGAGTAGGTGGAGGAGCACCCTCATAGAAGGAAGAGGAGGGACGATGGGATGGGGGTTTGCAGAAGGAAAACAAGGCAGAGGGAAAACATTTGAAATGTAAATAAATAAAACAACTAATAAAAAAGAAAAAGTGCATATACATATGTATATATGTATATGTATATATGTGTATATATACATATAATATATATGTATGTGTGTATATATATAAAATGCAAAATACATAAATACATGGTCAAAATTCAACCAGTGCAATATTGGCAAGAAATCACTTCTTAGCCAGGCCCTGGTCGCACACACCTTTAATCCCAGCACTTGGGAAGCAAAGGCAAGTGGATTTCTGAGTTTGAGGCCAGCCTAGTCTATGGAGTGAGTTCCAGGACAGCCAGGGATATAAAGAGAAACCTTGTCTCAAAAAAACAAAAAAAAGAAAAAAAAAAGAGAAAAGAATAAAAAAGAAATCACTTCTTACCAAATGAAGTAATTAATTAAATCACTTCAAACCAATGGCATCATAACTCTAAAACCTTTTAAAATATATCAGTTTTTGTATATTCCTTAAAATGTAGATATAAATAGGAAAAAATAATCTAGAACAATAGAAGTTGTAATGGATAATTGAAGAAAGTCAGTGAGGGGTATATGAATGTTAATCACTATAAATCTCTTCAGGAATCACCATAGTATTAACATACTTTAATCACTGAAAGTTCACTGTAATAATTAGAAGTTCATGAGCAGTGCCTTTCTCTATAATCATTCATTTTATATGTTGTTTAAAAAAATTATTATAAAAATGTATTCATTGGTTAAGAAAAATCTACTGTTAACTTTTAAAATGCCATCATTATTAAACTTGATAAAAGTATTTATAAATATTATATAAATAATACTGTAATGAAATAAATATTTGTGTTTTTGTTTGTTTGATTCTAGTTACTTATATAGATCTCCTGAAATACTTGTAAGTTAATGGATTATAGGATGAGGGAATCATAATTCATGATCAATAATATATGTTATTTTTATTCATACTGTATTTATGCATGTGAGTTAATTTCTAATGAGGTCTTGAGTACTTTGGGAATGTTAGATGGTTGCCAGAGGAATTATCCACATTGTCAGAGCTTGAAACTTTAAATCCACTTTCATGGTCAACAAAATGGGCAGGACTAGATATTAAATTAATCACTAGAGGTCAGTTCTACAACCAAAGATCCTTTCATGATGTTCTCATTAGGTGTCACTTGATGGGCTCCTGGGTATGTTAAGGATTATGCATAATCATTTTACAACCAGGCTTTGATGAGTTATGTGAAATTTCATCCCCAACTACCTCCCCAGGGCAATGTCCTCTAGAATTTTACTTTAAAAATACATCATGGTAATTTAATGAAACTTACATCAACATTTCTAACCTACTGGGCTCAGAGAGTATTCAACTCATGCATTAAACCATTAAGCCACATTCTAATTTTGCTAGATCAAAAAAGCTCTGTACTCAGGAACTTCCCAGGTTTCTTTGTATATTATTATACTGTTCATTTTTCTGTATGACATCTTGGATAATGAATCAGTAAATAAAACATATTTTTTGATACAAAATGAGAGGAGATGACTGTATGAGTATTAGAATTGTATCCATGTCAGAAGATTGTCTGTACCCTAAGTATATAACATCTGAGAGTGGTGACTAAAATGCAGACAATCATAAGGCTAAGTTGGGATTGACAGATCTAAAGCCAAACTCTCTTGAGCTATTTTAAAGATCCATAATAGTTACTTTTTTACTTACTTCTGTTTGTGTCTTAACATCCTTGTTACTTAATCAAACTTTTGGGGTATATTAGCAGACTACAAACTTCCATTATCCAAATGGTAAGACTCTTCTCAGATAATATGGTGGAGACGTACCTGATTGCTCTGTACCACCTAATGCCCCAATTCATTACTTTCTTTCTTTCTTTACTACAAAAACTTCACGAAATTGCTTTCATCTTGTCACATGCTTTTGGGTACAATGTGAATCTGGGTTTCCAGGCCACAGTTGCTCATGTGGTTTAAGAATAAGCTTGTCTTATGCATTTTGAAAAATAAAATAAAATGCAGACAATCTTTTAGGTCTAATCTTGTAAGCTATTGGCTCCAAAGTACCTAGGGACTATAAGCATTCGAACTTAATTTGTGTCTAGACAATATTAGACAGATCATGCTTGATTTTAGGAATGTTCTCTGGTACCAAGACAATGATAAAAGTGTCTTATAAGTTTGTATCAATATACAAATTTGAGAAATCAGCCTTCATATCATATCTAAACTAAAGTGTGAATAAATAAGCTATTTGAATAAACAACTGAGAATATTTATTTCCATGACCTGTATTTCTGTTTTGGTAGAGCACTGAGAACATCACATATTTTTATAAAATCTGTATCATACCTTCTTATTATCAACCAAAAATGTTAATCATGAGAATTAAGTGGCAGGCATGCTTTAGGAAACCAATAAGCATTTGAGATGACCAGGAGTGTTAAATCAGTTTTAAAGAAAAGGGTTACAAATATGGGACATTAAGAAGAGAAGAATCATCATCTTACTTTAGGTTGACAATTTGGAATTTGATAAATGAGTAAACTCCTCTGATGTCTACAGAGACAGCCTGGACAAAATTATATCACAATTTGCTATTTAAGCAAAATATATAACTGAAGACTTCATGCTCCTGGGAAATGTACTGATTTCAAAGCATAATTCTCACAACAGGAGCTAAGCTTAAAATATCTTTTTTGCCAAAAAGCAAAGAGACACTTAACAACATGTAATGTATAAGTTGAGATGACACAAATATCAGTGTGTGAGGTTTCATTAATTAAAGATAATTCAAACAGTGTATCAAAATAAAGTACTTTGAATAAAATATGAGTATTTATGTTGACAATATAAGTGAATGACACATTTATTCAAATTGGGAAATAATTAAATAATTGATGGCCACTGGAGTTGCAAAATTATCAACGAATGATATAAATTGCCTTGAATGTAATCTTTTACTACAAAGGGTAGATGAGGCATTGTAATATAGAAATTTGTGCATACCATAGCCAAAGAATAAAAATCAGGAAAATTGTATCATCTCCTAATATATTTTAAGAGAACTGGAAAATTATGCCAGGAAAAAGTTACAAAACACCAAAAGAGGGAGGTTAAAATAATGACTACCTACTATACCTATTAACATCCAATGTTACAAAACAAAAACTGAGAGACCCTTCAAGCAAAATGAAGTTAAAAACTGCACTTGAATGAAATGTGAATGCTTGGATATGCTATGCTCGATTAGACTATTAGGTTATTTTGAATGAAAAAATGTCCCACAATGATGCAGATACTTGAACACTCTGTGATGTCTTAGAAGTTGTAGGCTTGCCTAATGCAGTACCACTGCAGGAGGGGTTTGACAGGAAATACTCCACCTCCACCCAGTTCACTCTCCATGTTTTATGCTTGTGAAAAGCATGTGATCTCTAAGTATCTGACTCTTGTCACAAGCCCTCTAATTCCTGCCAATTTATCTGCCACAATGGACCACTTCTCTCTGAAACCTAGGACATAAAATGTACATTTAATTCAACAAGCTACATGGAGCCAAAAATAAATAATTTCCTCTATTAGCTACATAGATCATAGTATTTTATCATATCAGAAGAAAACTAAACCATGTAGTGGTGGTGCACACCTTTAATCCCAGCACTTAGGAGGCAGAGGCAGGCAGATTTCTGAGTTCAAGGCTAGCCTGGTTTACAGAGTGAGTTCCAGGACAGCCAGGGCTACGCAGAGAAACCCTGTCTCAAAAAATAAAAAAATAAAAAAAAAATAAAATAAAAACAGAAGAAAACTAACTTATATAACCTTATAATTGACAAGAAAGGTAAGTCAACCTGAATTAAGCTATGTTGAAGACTGGTGAAATTTGGATATGGGTGATAAATTAAATAAATTGTTCATATCAAGTAAATTTTGACTTGAATTTCATGGTGACAGTATTGTTATTACCTTCCAGAATTGTTTTGATTCTTTAAAAATTAATTTGTACAACATTCAAGGTCATAGCTGTGATTTAAACTCAGAGAAGACTGATGCAAGAGGAGTGTATGTTTAAGACCATAATGTGCAATGTAACCAAAAAGTAGTCCAGAAAAAATTATTGCAAAACTTTATGAAACTTTTAATTTTCACCTGAGATTCCAGAACTGACAAGTAATTCTGATGATTTTTTATGAAATTTCCCATTTTAAGTTCTATATATAATCTCTATTATTGCAATTAAAACCCTCTCTTCTAGTTTCTCATCCCTATTACTCCATTTCTTCTTTAAAGTCCTGTTCTTTCACTTACCCATTTTTATACTTGTCCAATGATATTTTAATGTAATTTTATTTATTTTATATCTAGATGCAGTCTCCATTCACCCCCCATTCACCTAACTCCCCATCTGCTCCTCCACAATTGCTAATCAGAATATCCTTGTTAGATATTCACCAGCCATTACAATATTTTTAACCAGTGTCATTTGTGTGAACATGAATTTGAAAGTATCCACTGGACTCTGTTGAGCACATAGATACACACCTAAAGACAATAGTTTTGACCCCTATTGACAGGCTTGTGCATCTTGGCAGTTAACATAATTCATTTCAGAAAGAAGTTTCTCTGATTAAGGCTCAGAGTACTAGCACTTTTCTCTGATGATAAATATGTATTTTCTATATAAGTTTGATTTCATATTGTTTTAGCAAAACAGCAATAGTAAGTCTCCCCCACGCCCCGCCCAACATGTAGACTTCATCAGCTGCAGGTTTTTGAGCAGAATGACAATATTGAACATGACATTTCTCTTGCAGAAAATAGGGATGCTTCCTTCTATGACCATAGGGCGATATTTTAGCAATAAGTACATCTTTCCTAGCAAGTTGCTAATATAGTTCTTCGGTCTCTTATTTACATAAGCCCAATTATTCCTTTTCTCTCCCAGCAGCTAGAGAGGTATCTTGACGAACAGGAAGAGAGATTCCTGTTCACTCCCAAATTGATTGGACTGTATCTTGTAAACAACTTAAAAGGTTTCTACACCAAAGTTGTTGGGAACAAGTTCTAAGGGGCAACAGAGAACTGTAGAAGCCATTTTGATCAAACTCTTTGCTTTCTTACCTACAGAGCTCTTCTCTGATGAGATTTAGTAAGTTCAGCACAGTACTACACTGCATGGTTGTATCTAATGATATACAGCTTTTTCCCCCACACAGCCTTTCCTCACTGCATGTATTGACTCTAAATGGAAATTACAGGATATGTACTAATCAATTGTCTCATGGTGAGGAAATTTAAAAGTTTCCTGCAAAATATGGGGAAAATAGGCGTCACCTATATGTCCTAGGTTTGTTTTGCCTTCTCACTCTGCTCAGGGAAAATACAAAACTGAGAAGTAAGAACGAGCAGAATATATGTCCATTTACAAAATATTCTTTTGGTCTCTGTTAGTTTTACTTAATACTCTACAAAGAGGTTTCATTCTTTCTAGAAAGAACTTGACTTTGCCTGAAATGGAATCATTGACCCTCTGACATTACATGGTGCTATTTTCTTTTCTAGGCATAGTTGATTGTTTTCTTGATACTGCAAAGTAAACAAAATCTCAAAATATCCACTGAAATAATGTAGTATAGAATACGACCAATGTTTTGGTCCCTTCCACAGAGAGTCCTACCCTGTGTTATGCAGAATATGACACAGTACAAATACTCATCGGTCCACCTCTTTTACTCCTGCATTTTACTTTATTTGGATAACATTTAGGGAATAGATTTGAAGTTCAGATCTGGAAAAAATGGTCAGGCTATTCACTCAACCAAGTAATCCTGGCTGCAAAGTACTCATACATAGATTTTATTAAAATGAAAAGAAAATACAAACAGATCTATATATGGCTTTATGTCTTGGCTTTTTAAGAAAATATGTCTGTTTATTATGGAGAAAAAACAAAAAGGTCTCTCAAAAAGCAGCTAACCAGTACCCCCAGAGTTCCCAGGGACTAAACCATCAACTAAAGAGTACACATGGTGGGACTCAGGGCTCCAGCTGCATATGTAGCAGAGGATGTCCTAGTCAGTCATCAATGGGATAAGAAGTCCTTGGTCCTGTGAAGGCTCTAGGCCCCAGTGTAGGGGATTGCTAGGGCCAGGAAGCAAGAGAGGGTTGGTTGGTAAGCAGCAGGGGTGGGGAAGGTATAAGATTTTTGTTCAGAGGGGAAACCAGGAAAGAGGAAAACACTTGAAATGTAAATAAAGAAAATATTTAATTAAAAATGAACATAAATAAAAAAATATAAAATATGAAACCATAAAGGGGAATGCCAGGGTGGGAAGACAGGAGTAGGAGGGTGGGTGTGGGCACACCCCTATAGCGGCAGGGGGAGGGTGTATGAGATAGGGGGTTCCCAAAGGGGAGACCTGGAAATGGAAAAACATTTGAAATATAAATAAAGATAATATCCAATAAGAAAAGAAAAATGCATAAAATGGAAAAAAATTCTAACTGAATTTCAAAATTACATTTTTTATTATTTTAGTGAAATTATCTATTCAAATGTAAAGAAAAATAAAATAAGTAATTTTCCCAACTAAGAACACTTCCACTAAATATAGAATATAAATTATAAAAACTACATTTTTGTTCAAATATAATGTTCTTTTACGTAATTTTCATATTTTTTCTTAATTGTTCTTCTTAAGGAATTACATTATTGTTGTTGCTGAAAAATGATCTTACTAATTGTTTTCTTTCTCACAGGGTTTTCCTCATAATGTATGTTTGTATTAAATGATTTCTAAAGCCATATCTTTATTAATATTCTCAATAATAGTTTACTTTTTTTCATTAAGGGGGTTTTGGTGTCTTTAATTTTATTAATCATTCATTTAATAAGCATTATGCACTTCTTTTTTATTTAGGCTATTTGTTTTTGTTTGTTTGCGTGTTTGTTTGTTTTTGTTTTTTTTTGTTTTTTCAAGACAGGGTTTCTCTGTGTATCCCTGGCTGTCCTGGAACTCACTCTGTAGACCAGGCTGTCCTTGAACTCAGAAATCCACTGGCCTCTGCCTCCCAAGTGCTGGGATTAAAGGCGTGCACCACCACTGCCTGGCCTTAGGTTATTATTTGTATTAATAACGTACTGAAGATAAGATCGAGACTTTAATTATTGTTGATATCATACATTTTTATTTTGTTTAGGTGTATATACATACATGCCTGCTTGTTTGTAAATGTGTCTTGTGAGGGAAGGCATCTATATTGGTCAGAAGGTTGCATGTCCTGGAACAGGAGCTACAGGTAATTTTCTGCCTCCTGATATTTGTACTAGGAACACAACTTACCTTCTCTACAAGACTGATAGATGCCTTTAAGTACTAGGCTTTCTTTCTCCTTCCTCTTATATTTTACTTAAATTATTAAACTAGCTTCATCTTTCATTTATAAGAGAGCTCTTAAAATTTAAATCCTACCAGGTATTGGCACATGCCTTTAATCTGAACTCTCAAGAGACGGATGCAAGTGGATCTCTGTGAGTTTGAGGCCTTCATGGACTACTTAGTGAGTTCCAGCACAGTCACTGCTACACAATGACATCCTCTCTTGAAACATTCTCCCAGAATGAAAGTATCTTTTACATCTCAAGACTTTGTTTTTGATAAATATTACATATTCTCCTTCATCTGAAGCTTCCAGCTTCACATATTCAGCTGTGAATTAGTGTATTGGAGGAACTGCAGAAAACAGAAAGCCACTGTCTGGGTGGGTAGGTGGAAAGACAAGAAAGAGGAAAATGGCTGGAAACAAATGATCTTATCCAGGAAATGGAAAGAGAAGGGGTATCTCTAGTTAGGAAGTGGGGAGGAGACACAGAAGAAAGAGGTCCAATAGCAGTAAGGACATCTAAAAAAAGTCATAATGAATCAGTGTATTAACTATTTTCCTTTTAATACATGTAAGTCTGTATATAAACATAAACATGTAGTTTAAGTGAAAAATTTTCATCTGAGATGTTGATGCTTTTCCAGGAGCATCTAACAAACCCCAAGATTAGGAATAAGGAGATCTATTTTGACTTATTGGTTAGGGTAGTTAAAGATACTTCCAAAATGTGCATGCAATTGTTATTGTTCTTGGTGACCTCATAGAGGTGGAACATTAGTTCCTATGGTTGAAGATACCATAAACTTAAGATACAAGGCCCAGAGACCCCTCAAATAGACATCATAGATATTATAAGTCAGCATACATGCTTCCAAAGGATGGAAGCAACCAACAATCAAACCAAATTATGTTACCTATGAAACACGATCAGTAGCTTAGCACAATAATTCTAAGGGTTCTGTAGTGGCACCAATACCTTCATGGTAGCGTACACCTTTTTATTGGCCCCATCTAAACTTATATGGAAAGGTATTTAAACCTAGCATCCTTCCAAGGGCTAGTGAAGTCATGAATAGTGGATCATTTACAACCAACACTTTACTAACTCAACATAAGCTCTAAATACTTTCTAAATATTTATCCTTATATGTAGAGATAAGTAGAATTTTCACCCCTTCCTCCATCAAGGGAACTTCTCTTTGCAACAGAGAGGGGGCATTATAGAAAATTATAATTGATTAAATCCCAGAGTTGTGAGCCTAATCCCAGTGGATAAATTCGTAAAGCAGTTCCAGCACTTGAGGCTCAGGGAACATTGTGGAAGAGGGACAAATATATTGTGAAAAACAGAGGATCAGGAAGTTTGCTTAGACACCATGTTTCCTCTTCATGTCAGAAACTACAATCATAAAGTCTTTATAATACGACTTCCTAAGAAAGAACTGAATAAAACCTGCAACAATAGAAATTCTAAAGTGGATGGGAGAAAGCTCATATTCCTCAAACCTACACAAAGAACTGTACGCATTTAAAAAATGCTAAGACTAAAAGAACAACCCACTAATTAGTTATACATTATTTAAAGTTTTATTGATTCTTTGTGAGTTTCCCATCATGCACTCCAGTCTAATGCATCCCCCAGCTCTCTCATATCCACTCTTTGTCCTCACAGACTACATCCCCTAGTAACACACAACTGCCACCACCACCTACAACAATACACAGCAAATCAAAGAAGACTGCTCATCATAGAAACTGTTTATGTCACAATTGGTCTTACAATACATCACTCTGTCCACACATTTTGATTTGCAAATGTTCATTGCAATGAGTCATTATTCTGATTTGAGATCTCTGTGTTCTATGTCACTATCAATATTGGATTCTCATGAGGGTTCTTCTGGATTATCCTGTTGCTGCGTGTATCATGAAGATCCTGAAGGTTTGGAATAGCAGGACTGGTTCTTTCATTCATCACAACTGTTCTCAGATGATCTGGATTTGGAGGTTGGCCAGTTCAGAGCCCTGGATCTGGGCCTGGGTGGTAGCTAGCTCAGCATGTCAGCCAGCCAGCTTTCCTTATCCATACCACCATGAAGAGTTCTCCAACACTATCTTGGCCTACCATGCTGAAATTTAGAGTAGGACAGGTAATCTCTCCTTCTCTCATGCCTTCAGTGGGTCTCATAGGTTAGGGTACATGGACCATGCCACCAGAGGAAATGGTATGGGACAGGAAAAGTGGAGCATGCCCAAAACTCAGAGATCTCAAACATTGAGATCAGAATCTCATCAAGGACCTCCACATAAAAACAAATACATTGAAACTAATAGAAAAGAAAGTGGGGAATAACCTCAATCAATGGGCATAGGGGAAAATTTCCTAAACAGAATAACAATAGTTTATGCTCTAAGAATTAACAAATGGGACCTCATAAAATTGTAAAGCTTCTGTAAGGCAAAGGACACTGTCAATAGGACAAAATGGCAACCAACAGATAGGGAAAAGAACTTTACCAATCCTAAATCTAATAGAAAGCTAATATACAATATATACAAAGAATCAAGAAGTTAGACTACAGAGAACCAAATAACCCTATTAAAAATGGGGTGCAGTGTTAAACAAAGAATTTCCAACTGTAGAATATTGAATAGCCAAGAATCACCTAAAGAAATGTTCAACATCCTTAGTCATCAGGGAAATGCAGATCAAAACAAACCTGAGATTCCACCTCACACAAGTCAGAATGGCTAAGATAAAAAACTCAGGTAACAGCAGATGCTAGAGAGGATATGAAGAAAGAGGATACAAGCAGCAACAGGATAATCCAGAAGAACCCTCATGAGAATCCAATATTGATAGTGACATAGAACACAGAGATCTCAAATCAGAATAATGACTCATTGCAATGAACATTTGCAAATCAAAATGTGTGGACAGAGTGATGTATTGTAAGACCAATTGTGACATAAACAGTTTCTATGATGAGCAGTCTTCTTTGATTTGCTGTGTATTGTTGTAGGTGGTGGTGGCAGTTGTGTGTTACTAGGGGATGTAGTCTGTGAGGACAAAGAGTGGATATGAGAGAGCTGGGGGATGCATTAGACTGGAGTGCATGATGGGAAACTCACAAAGAATCAATAAAACTTTAAATAAACACTCCTCCATTGCTGGTGGGATTGCCAGCTGGTACAACCACTCTGGAAATCAGTTTGGCAGTTCTTCAGAAAATTTGACGTAGTACTACCTGAGGACCCAGCTATACCATTCCTGGGCATATACCCAGAAGATGCTTCAACATGTTACAAAGTCAAATACTCCACTATGTTCATAGCAGCTTTATTTATAATAGCTAGAAGCAGGAAAGAATCCAGACATCTTTTAAGAGAGGAATGGATAAAGAATTTGTGGTATATTTACACAATGAAATATTACCCAGCTATTAAAAACAAGGAACTCATGAAATTAGGCAAATGGATGGAACTAGAAAATTTCATTCTGAGTGAGGTAACCTAATCGCGAAAGACCACACATGGTATGTACTCACTGATAAGTGTATATTAGCCCAGAAGCTCAGAAATTCACAGACCACATGGAGTTCAAAAAGAAAGAAGACCAAAGTGTGGGTGTTTTGGACCTTCTTAGAAGGAAAATAAAATGCTCACAGGAGCAAATATGGAGATAAAGTGTACAGCAGAGAATTTAATGTAATAAGGACACAAGTAATAAAGACACATGCTCTGGATATGTTCACATTAGCCTTAATTTTAATAACCAGGAGCTGGAAAAAAAACAAGATGTCCTTCAACAGAGGAATGGATACAGAAAATGTGCTACATTTACACAATGGAGTACTACTCAGGTATTAAAAACGATGAGTTCATGAAATTCTTAGGCAAATGGATAAAACTAGAAAATATCATCAGTGAGGTAACCCTATCACAAAAGAACACACACAGCATGCACTCACTGATAAGTGGACATTAACCCAAAAGCTCCAAATAACCACAATACAATTCACAGATTATATGAAGCTCAAGAAGAAGGAGCACCAAAATGTGGGTGCTTCAGACCTTCTTAGAAGGAGAACAAAATACTCACAGAAGCAAATATGGCGATAAATTACAGACCAGAGACTAAAGGAAAGGCCACCCAGAGGCGTCCCACCTGAGAATTCATCCCATATACAGTTAACAAATCCAGACGCTATTGTGGATACCAAGAAATGCATGCTGAAAGGAGCCTGATATGGCTGTCTCATGAGAGACCCTGCCAAAGCCTTACAAATACAGAGGTCTATGTTAGCAACCAGCCATTGGATTGAGCACAGGATCCCTAATAGAGGACTTAGAGAAGGAACTGAAGGAGTTGATGGGATTTGCAACCCCATTGGAAGAATATCAATATCAACCAAGCAGACCTCCCAGAACTCCCAGGGACTAAGCCATCAACAAAGGAATTCACATGGCTCCAACTGCATATGTAGCAGAAGATGGCCTTGTCATGCACCAATGGAAGGAGAGGTCTTTGGTCCTGTGAAGGCTCAATAGATGCCCCAGTGTAGGGGAATCGATGGCAGGAGGTGGGAGTGGGTGAGTGAGTGAAGGAACACCCTCACAGAAGCAGGGGGACAGAGGATGTGATAGGGTGTTTTCTGGGAGGAAGGGAAACTGGGAAAGGGGATAACATTTGAAATGTAAATAAAGAAAATGTCCAATAAAAAAGGAGGAGGGGGAGGAGGAGGAGGAGAAGGGGGGAAGGAGGAGGAGGGGGAGAAAGAGGAGGAGAAAGAGGAGAAGGAGAAGAGGGAAAACCAAAATGTGGATACTTTGGTCCTTCTTAGAATCGAGAACAAAATACCCATAGGAGGAGATACAGAGACAATGTGTGGAACAGAGACTAAAGGAAAGGCCATCCAGAGACTGCCCCACCTGGGCATCTATCCCATATACAGTTACCAAACCCAGACTCTATTGTGGATGCCAACAAGTGCTTGGTGATACAAGCCTAATATAGCTGTCTCCTGAGAGGCTCTGCCAGTGCCTGAAAAATACAGAAGTGGATGCTCATGGCCATCTTTTGGATTGAGCACAGGGTCCCCAGTGGAGGAGCTAGAGAAAGCCCCAAAGAGCTGAAGGTGTTTGAAGCCCCATAGAAGGAACAATAATATGAACCAATCAGTAACGGCAGAGTTCCCAGGGACTAAACCACCAAACAAAGAGAACACATGGAGGGACCCATGGTTCCAGCTGCATATGTAGCAGAGGATGGCCTTGTTAGACATTAAGGGAGGAGAGGCCCTTGGTCCTGAGAAGGCTTGATGCCTCAGTGTAGGAGAATGCCAGGACAGGGAAGTGGGAGTGGGTGGGTTGGTAAACAGGGGGAGGGGAGGGGATAGGGAATTTTCTGAGGGGAAATGGAGTAAGGGGTTAACATTTGAAATATAAATAATGAAAATATTTAATCAAAGAAAGAAAGAAAGAAAGAAAGAAAGAAAGAAAGAAAGAAAGAAAGGAAGGAAGGAAGAAAGAAAGAAAGAAAGAAAGAAAGAAAGAAAGAAAGAAAGAAAGAAAGAAAGAAAG
>JADRCD010210729.1:39633-60859 GCA_019843815.1 Montemys delectorum
ATCTATCTATCTATCTATCTATCTATCTATCTATCTATCTATCTATCTATCTATTTATCTATCTATCTATCTATCTCTTTTCCCCCTCAGTAATATATAACCACATATTTATTTTCCTCCTCAAGCTACGTTTTTATTATACCTCCAATGCATCTCATTGTTTTCAATCCCATGGCAGTAAACTGCAAGAAAACTGGAAGAAAACCATGTCTTAGGTGGTCAGCTGTGTCAAAATGAAGATATATATGTCCTTGATAGCCATCAGCTCTCAGAACCTCATTGATAATGGGAAATTATTACACATGTTTACATTCTACATTCTTTGAGAAACACATTGCCATTTCAGTTGCTGGGGATGCCCTGTTCCAAATCAGCAGTGGAAAGGAGAACTATGTTTTTGTTTGTCTGTTTATTTTGTCTTTGTTTTTTGTCTTTTGTTTTTGCTTTCCATAGAACAAGTTGTCTTGACCCACCATCAGAATGTACATGCTGTTGAGTAGGGAACATTCTTGTTGTAGACTATGGAAAACTGGTTAGAAGAATAAGTCTGTTCAGAGATGTATTGTGGATGGCAATCTAAGTGCTCTTAACTTGGTTGAGAGGGAAAAATCATATTCTTGGACTGATAGATAATACAGTGATTTGGGGACCCAGGAGCAAGGCAAATCTATGAAGTTTGCAATCTCTTGAAGCAAGGTGCTTCCCAACAATATCTTGTCAGAATCTCCTTAATCAAAGAAGGTAAAAAGCCCAGATTCACAGCAGCCTGTATTCAGTACCACACTACTCCATGTGTCCTGCAAAACTAATGCCAAAAACTGTGTCACCTTTGAGAGGTGGGACACAATAGTGAGTCTTTCCGGCTTTGAAGGCTTCCAACGAAAGAGCTTGTAGGACTCCAATAGTTTTGGGTTTTCCATTTCCTTTGCTTTCTGACTCGGGGTGAGGAAGCTTTTTCTGATGCTTGTTCCTGTTTTGACGTGCTGTCTGACCACATTCCCAAAATAACTTCCTGACTCTTTGTGATATAGAGCCTTGGAAACTGAAATTCCAAGAAGAAGGTGAAAACCCATAGTAGGGGAGAGGGGAGGCAACAGGGGTTTATTCTTGTTGTTTTTTGTTTTGAATTTTTCTTTTTGGAGGGGAAACTGGGAAAGGAGAAATTATATGACATGCAAATAAGGACAATATCTAATAAAAAAAGAAAAAGAACGTCTTAAAGATTGATCAAATGCATTTTTACTCTTATTGTTTTGAAAATCCATGATTTGTGTTTTTCACAAATCCATACTCAGTATTACATTTAAAATCAATATTTACCAATTATATTTTGTATATTGTATTATATACAATATAATTAGATACATGTGCTTATGATTAATTTGGCATTTTATATGACACAGTTTTTTTTATGCACTTTAGCTTTCTAGAAGAGTGTCTTTGACTCTAGTTACTCAGGTAGACAGAATTATAACAGCAATATTCATGTAAACTTCCCTTTCCTAGCTCTATAGATAAAGCTTGGCCGTGTAACATTTTTGACCTGCAGGATACAGTTATGCATAACAACATATACCTTCAAAATAAGTCTTCAGATGTAACTATGTCTCTGTGTACCCTATATCTTTTGGACATTTTTGAATGAAGAACGCCCTAATAGCAACTGACTTCGGCATGATGACATATGTGAAAAAAAAAAAAAACAGTTAAAATGAGGAGCAGATCATAGTCTGAAGCAGATAAATCTCTTATGATTTTTCAAAATCCAACTCAGTAAAGCTATCATCCAGCTTCTGCCTTTCTCATGAGCCAGCAGGTAATCTTGCATGTTATAGAGTTTCTCATTCTCAATAAGAGGCTTTATTCCTCTGTTTGCATTTGGCAATAGTTATCTAATAAACTATTCATTTTTATTGATGTTCAAGCATAAGCCACTTACTGTCTTTTTCTGAAATTAATAAAGTTAAATAACTCAGTACGTCACTAACTTTTGTTGTGGAAATTCAGCTGGAGAAAAAAAGAGATACGTATTTAAGAACATGAAACTAATATATAACCACATAAGAATCTCAAATAATTGCAAATAGAAGGGTTAGAACATAAGATTTTCCTGCTCCTATGACTATTTAGCTTTCTTTTAAGAGTAGCTGTTGAAAATGTATCTTATTTCTTCAAGTTTTCCTTGATGGAGTTGTCAGTATCTGATGATCTCTCAAATACATAGTCTTCACAGACACCTAAAACTAAGATGTAAATTTTGTATTGCTATCAATGTTGTTTAAAATCTTCAATAAATAGCCTCTGGATAAGTTCTACTATGAAATCTTTTCATAACTGTTGATTATTGCTCTCAAAACATTTGCAAGTAAAGGCACTGTTCTTCAGTTTACCTATCTCATGTTTATCATCTTCAGTATAAGGACTCCGACGTTACCATAAGATGTAGAATAGAATTTTTACTGAAATCTCTGTAAAAATTCCACAGTCCTTATTGTGCAATAGCAAACATATCTGACATGGGTGTTGTTCTTACTGTTTAATGTACCTAACATAAATAATTCACCCAAGAATTGGGTGTTAGCACAATGACTGAGTATGAAACCCATCGATCGATCATTTAACTGAGAAAATTTGTGTCTCCTTTTCAAAACAAACTAAAATCACCCAAGTTTGAAGGTTGTATGAAGGAACGGTGATATGAAGATTTGGTAAGATAGGAAGCTATATATTTACTTGACACAAAACCAGTGTAAAGGTGGTTTCTTCAACCCTGCTAAAATTGATTTAATTAATCTGCATGGAAATCAAGACCTCAGAACCACCAACAAGAAGAACTTGTTAACTGATCGATCTGAAAAGAGTCAACAGTAAACAAGGAATTATGTAAGAAAAAATTTTAAATGAGTAATCATTATAAACACCTATTCATGTCTATAATATTTATACATATTATAAACCATAAATACTAGGTTAACTCTAAAATTATGATAATAATTACAGCCACAATTATTTCTACTTAGTAATCAAAACAAATCTGAGCCTTTAAATGTTATTTTTTTAACTTCTTTGTCAGTCTAGCAACATAATTTAATAATAGAATAAAATGTGCCATTCAGATGAAATTGAGTAATCTTTTATGCTAAATGTTTTCTTGGGGAATGAGTGTATATTTGTTAGATGAGCTGAATCATTATTATCCTTATAGTCAGGCATGACATAGCATGAAATCCATCATTTGCAATTCTTAGTTTTATTTGAAATCTCAGCAGAAAGAAGTGAAACCTATAAAATAAAGCATGCAAACAATGATTATTAGAAAAATACACTATAATAAGAGAAATAGCCTCTTTAAAATAGTTATCCAATGTTTGGAAAATGTAGAGAATTCTTAAGCTGATAAATATAAAATGCTTTTTGAAATAAATACAAATGCACAGATTGTTTTTATTTTAATTTTTATAAGTAAATGCATCAGTCTTCCCAAAAGTTCATAAAAAGTTAGGTTTCCACCTCTGGAAAGTCAATAATATGAGTGAAAGAAAACATATTTATAGATGCTTAGTTTTATAAAGATATCATTTTTTTATCTCTTGATTTTGAATTAGGACATAATGACAAGCATTTCTCTTATAAATTACTTAAAAATAACATGCTTGCTAAAAGTATTTAGCTTTGTTCCTTAATACAGTTGAACTTCTGAGGACTCTACCTCTTGAAACAAGAATAAATTTAAAATTCAAAACAAATAATTGGGGTCATAGCACATGGAAAGATTCCAATTAGCTAATATTCTAGATAAAAGCAAAAGAAATATCAAAAAGGCCTCACAATCAACTAAAGAACTAAAGATTCTGTCACTTTTTTGCCTACTCTTTGTTCACTATATGCATCCATTTGTTTATGTACAGAGTATTTTTTCTCATCACTTAATTATTTCATTTTAAAATTAACTGTATTGAGTTCTATTTACAATTACTTTTAACATAGACGATGAATAAATTACTGAAGGTACTAATATAGATAGACACAAATAAAACTTGTTATATTTTCATGATAAGATAAATGAATCACTATTATTATACAAAGAATAAATACAAATATGTAGATGTTAATAGAGAGATAACTTTCTCTAACAATTAAAATACTTTATAAAGGTATATATATAACCTGTCACATATATTATAATGGTTATGAATTTATGAATTTGTCTCCAGACCATACTTCTATCAAAGAATATAAAAAAAGTTTAATATTAGTTCAGAATCCTCAGAAACATCTTGGGATATACAATTGAATGGAACTATGTCTAATTTGATACTATGTATGGATGATGAGCTTCAGAGCCATCTTTGGGCCGGTTATAGTTCTTACTAATCATTTGTGAAAGTGCGCTTCTTCCTAATACTCTTTACAGTGAAAAGGAACACCAGATTTCTTTCCCGTGAGTCAGCTTGTTCCTGCTAATACCAGTCATAATCCTATATCAAAAATGTGGTATAATCCCCAGAAATGTTCAGAATTAATTAATGCTGCTATTTTTGAAAGCCCTAGAGAGTACTTTAGGACTGTTTTAACCTAGGATTTCATATATTACAATATAAAGAAACAAAACAAATATAATTTGCAATGTTCTCAGTTATATTGTTTTCATTCTTGGACAATATTTTTCTTAGAAAAAATACATTTTCTTCCCTTGTTAACTTTCTTACTGGATAGCATCACTTGATCATTTTATGTTGATTTCAAGATTGGCTGTCTGTATGTAGAAAATAGACCCATATTTGTCATCTTGCACAAAGCTCAAGTCCAAGTGGATCAATGACCTCAACATAAAACCAGATACACTGAATATAATAGGAGAGAGACTGGGAAAGAGCCTTGAACTCATTGGCACAAGGGGAAATTTCCTAAACAGAACTCCAATGGCTCATGCTCTAAGACCAAGAATTGACAAATGGGACCTCATGAAACTGGAAATCTTCTGTAAAGCAAAGGAGATAATCAATAAGACAAATTGGCAACCTACAGATAGGAAGAAAATCTTCACTAAACCTGCATCCAATAGAAGGCTAATATACAAATTATATGAAGAACTCAAGAAGCTAATCACCAAAAAAAACAAAAACAAAAAACAAAAACAAACAAACAATCCAATCAAAAAATGGGGTATATAACTAAACTGAGATTTCACAACTAAGGAATCTCAAATGGCTGAAAAGCACCTAAAGAAATTTTCAAAGTCCTTAGAGATCAGAGAATTGCAAATCAAAACAACCCTGAGATTCAAGCTTACACCAATCAGAATGGATAAGATCAAAACCTCAGTTATCAACATATGTTGGAGAGGATGTGGAGAAAGAAAAGTACTCCTCCATTGCTGGTGTGATTGCAAACTGGTACAACTACTCTGGGAATCAATGTGGAAGTTCCTCAGAAAATTGGAAATTGATCTACCTGAACACACTGCAATACGCTCTTAAGAATATACCCAAAAATGCCCTACCATGCCACAGGGGCATGTGTTCCACTATGCTCATAGCAACCTTATTTGTGATAGCCAGAAGCTGGAAACAACCCAGATGTCTCAAGACAGAAGAATGGATACTGAAAATGTGGTTCATTTACACATTTACACATCTGAGAAGAATGAAACACTTCTCAGCTGTTAAGAACAAGGACATCCTGAGTTTTGTAAGCAAATGGATGGAACTAGAAAATAACCTGAGTGAGGTAACTCAGAGCCAAAATGACATGCATAGTATGTACTCACTAATATGTGGACATTAGCTTTTTTTTAAAAAAAAAGTATAGAATCCCCAAGATACAGACCACAGAACTCAAAAGGGTCAACAAGCTGAAGTGCCCAAGAGAGGACTCCTCAGTCCTACTTGGGAGGGAGAAGAAAGCAATCACAAGTGGGGAAGGAGAGAGGGATGGAGGGAGGGAGGGAGAGAGGAAGGGAGGATGGGATGGGGGAAAGTGAATGTTGGGGGGGGAGGGAGTGGGAAGAGAGGGCAACCTGATCTGGTATTAGGTGAGGGAAAATGACTGAAGCCCTGAGAGCCAGCAGAAAGAATGGAAAGAGGCAACCTTAGAAGATAGGAGGTTGAGGGGACCCTCCAGATGCACCTGAGACCTGGGATGTGAAAGACTCTCAGGATACAATGGGAGAGACCTTAGATGAAATGCTGGACAGTAGGGAGAGGGAACTTACAGAGCCCACCTCCATCAGGAAGACAGGGCATCAAAAGAGGGAGAAAAGGGTATCCCACAGGCACAACTGTGACCCATAATTGTCCCTGTTTGAGAGAATTATAGGGATGGAAATGGAGAGGAACCTAAGGAAAAGAAGGTTCAGTGACAGGCCCAAAGTGGGATCCAGGTCAAGGGGAGGTCCCAAGGTCTGACACTATTACAGAGGCTATGGAGTGCTCACAAAAAGGGACCTAGCATGACTGCACTCCAGAAGACCCAACAAGCAGCTGAAAGAGTCAGATGCAGATATTTGCACCCAACCAATGGACAGAAGCAGCTGACCCCTGTTGTTGAATTAGGGAAGGTTGAAAGAAGCTGAGGAAAAGGACGATCCTGTAGAAGGACCAGCAGTGTTAATTAATCTGGATCCCCAAGGTCTCTCAAACACTTGTCCACCAAACACTAGACATGCCAGCTGATATGAGGCCGCCAACACACATACAGAAGAGGACTGCCGGGTCTGTGTTCATTCAGTGATGATGTACCTAAACTTGAAGAGACTGCAGACCCTAGAGAGTTGAGGTCAGGTGGGGGGGAGGTGGGGAGCAGTTAAGGAAAATGGAACCTTTGAAGGGTGGGGAAATAAAATATGAAGTGTAAATTAATTAATTAATTAATTAAAAAAAGATTCGTCAAGAGAAAGCACATAAGAGAGATTCAAGATCTAGTACAAAAGAAAGGTTGGGTTGTTTTTGGAAAATACCAGCTGTGCATTGAAATGGGAGGTCTGTTAGTGTTGATTCCAATCACTTTGGGAATCAGCCATGAACCTCAGGGAACTCCAAATACTCAGATAATTTTCTCTGTCCTCTGAGTGCCTACAGCTGTGAGCTACTTGCTTTCCATTACTCCAGGAATTTTTCTGAACTACCCAGAAGAAACATTTACACCCTACAGGAAATTTACTGGCCAAATCAGCCTGAGTGTTTCTATGGTAGTTTGTTCATTTCCAAATAAAGATGAATCACCATTTCTGGGTCTGCTCCTAACTTGATTACTGTTCTTTTGTTATGAAAGGGCATCATGACCTTAGAAAAATGTAGAAGAATGAATTTTATTGGGGATTTAATTTTTAGAAGTTGAAGTCATTACAACAAAGACTAGGAGCATGGCATCAAGCAGGCATGATACTGGAGAAGTAGTGGAGAGTTTAAGACAAGAAGCAATCCACAAATGAAATCTAACTATGAATGGCATGGGCTTTTGAAGCATTGAAGACCAACCCAAGTGACATGCCTCCTCCAATAAGGCTATAACTTGTGCCCTCCCCAAGCCTGGTGAAGACTGATTTAGACCTTGCTCTGCCACAGCTAGCCCACCTAGGGTGGAGCTTTCCAACATAGGAGAAGTCTAGTGTGCAGCCACATTTTCCTACATGGAGCCACCACCTACTGCTTTACTGAGTCTGCATGCATGACAAGTTCCTGACTAGCAATAAAATGATTATGTCTTGATCAGAAACTTTTATCTTGGTCTCATTATTTCTCTTTCCATCCCTTCCCCCCAGTTCAGAGCCCCAGCTTCCTTTCAGGTTTACATAGCTTTGGGCAGCTAAAATAACTCCTAAAATTTTCAAAACAGTTCCCATAAACTATGGACCAACTATTCAAATATATGGGCATGTAGGAGCCATTCTCATCTAAACCACCACAATCACATATTGTAAATTGCTATGTTTCTTATTCAATGTGACTTAAAACTTTCGGTAATATCTCTATTGCATGTTCTGTATCTCTGTATCTTGTATATTCATTGTCACACTCAATAGATAATCATATTTTAAGACTTAACAGCCCTTTTATAGCTATGTATACTTTAATTACAAATGACAAACATGCCAATAATTATTTTATATATAACATATGTTATAAACATGTAATGTATGAGATAATTTAATATTCATCATATGTGTTTAGGATTAACCCCCCTGGAACTGACTTACCTTTCAGATGTCACAGGCCTGAAGAATACATATTTTACCATACTCACCAAAAAAAAACATCAGTTGCCTCTGGTATGTGCCATCTTTTTTGGTTCTTCATGACACATGATGTTCTACTTCTTTAGGTATTGTATAGAAAACCATGCTTTGGATATTAGCTACCCTATCATTTATGGAATTAAAATGTTTCACAACTGAAGTCCAGTCCTGGTCCTCTTGCTCTTACAATCTTCTGAACTAATCTTCTAAAATGTAATCTGAGTCTAAGGTACTGGGCCTGTGTTATATGTGTCTTAATTGGAATTGTACATTCTATGATTAGCTATTCTCTACATTTTGACCAAGTGATTCTTTTATTAATGGTCTGTCAGCTTCAAAACAATCTTTGGTGATAAGTGAGTGATTCAGTTATCTGTAGGAATGAGGAAAGCATTCACAGTAAATTTCATGTTAAATTATTGTTTGTGCTATCAGACTTCATCCAAACATATGCTTGCTTCCAATTCTACCTTCTTCCTGATCTTTTTTTAAAAAAAACTTTTATTGGATTATGATGAGAAAAGTTGCATGATTTCAATTCATCTGGGTTCGTTAACATTTAAAAACATATTTTAAGTAAATAGAATTAAATCACATTCTTGTTTCCCTTTTGTACCCCCACTTCTCCCAGAGACCCCCCTTGAATACGTACAGTATCTTTTTTGTCATATTCCTTAAAATTTATAAAATATTATAGCAATACAAGTAAGTATTATAAAAGTTGTTTGATATAAAACAACAATCAATTTAAGTCTTATGTAGATGCTCATCTACAGCAATAATGAAAATACATTTTTCTCAATATAAATTTTAAATGACTCCAAACATATTAACTGTGGTGCAGCAGAACTATCAACTGTCAGCTTAGCTATGATGGCAATAAAATACTTTGGTGATGTGAGGGTCATTGAATTATAGCCTTATTACAATGAAATCCAATGTCTAAAAATTGTTCTTATTTTGGGCTTGTACCACAGTAAGAGCCAAGATTTTAAACTCTACTAAATACAAAACAAACAAAAAGACTTTATATATTTATGTTCATTTAGGAAAATACCAGTAGCGATGTATTATTTTGAAGTATACACTTCTTCTTGATCTTGTTCCCTTTTGGATATTATCCACTCCCTTTACTTTACTTCAAATTGGATAAAGTATTTTAGGCAAATATATTTATTAAACACTGTACTTTCATTTTTAAATGAGGAGAAATTATGTCTTGATAATTTTTTTCTTTAAGGAAATATGATGATTAGACTTTTTTTATTTGCCTGTATGAGGCAAGTCTGAGGTGATGGAATTACTGGAGCCAATATTCAAGTTCAGGCATAAAATACCATTATATGCTACATCCACCATCTTTCTAAATCCTATGACTTCTTTCAGTTTCTGTTCAGGTACATAATATTTGGGAAGGATTATTAATCCATATACTTAAAATAGACATCTCAGAATGATAAATCATTTCCTTCTAAGCTATGAAAGAGGGAATTGTAAATAATAAATAAAATTTAGGCTAGTATGTAAAGAACAAATTAGGTCATGTTTGTCTTATGATTGTTTCCAAAGTTAACACATACAACACAAATAATAAAGTGTAGGGGGATGACTTCACTATTCAATTACAAGTTGAGGACTTAAAACTCACATAATAAGCTATTGTTACATTAATGCCTGTAACTATAACTCCAAAGGGGGATGACTACCTCTTTAAACCCCTGCAGTGTGCTCACATATATGGATATGTACAGACAGAGCCACATACAGCTAAATACATCCAATCATTCAAAATGAGTACAAACAACTAACCTAGAATTTAAAATGTTAAGGAAAATTCAAAGAGATAAGGTTCTGGCGAATAATTACTATCATTTTAATACTAATTTTGTGAGTATGTGAAATTTTTGGCTCATAGTTACTTTTCTGATTGTCAATTTTCCACTTAATTAACATAAAGAGCAAAAGCCAAATGCAGAAAAATGTCAAGTTAGAGTGAGGGGCACAAAAATGTTTATGAAGTTTTATCAAAAGTCTGCAAAAGTACCTGAAGGAGATACATACTTTTACTGTCATACTTTCACAGAGTGATAAGAGATATCAAAAAACATTGATAGCATATTGTCAATTATAGGACAAATTAAGTTAGAAAGATTAGATAAATCAAATTTTCTAGAAAATTATCCATCCTTATATCACCATAGAACAAGAGGAATTCACTTTTAAAATTATTGGTATTAGTCTTCATTAATATTTCAATCACAGGTAAGTTTTTAATTATCTCTTCCTTAAGAGGCAGATTGTCAGGAGAAGGGACATGGTGGTAGAACTCAAAGTAGTGTATAGAGGGAAAACTGTTGGTAGAATGTATTTCACAAGAGAAGAATTTATTTTCAATTGAAAATTAATTAATTAATTAAAAATTAGTAAAAATATTTCAAATCACAGTGACTATGTGTAATTCTCTTCTCTTTTTCTCAAATTTGTTTTTAGATGACTGCTGTTAGCTTTCAAGACAAAGATATGTTCCTTCCTTTGGATACATTTGAGTAAAACCTGTAGAGCAGATGAAGAGGCTAAACAGGATTGGTGTCTTCCAGGGACAAATCTTTAAAGGATCCATGCAAATAACAGCTCAGATATTTATGTGGTGTCCACATGTAGCTGCTTGAGAATAGACACACTGGAGACTGTGTTTCTGTAAATTTGCTTTGAAACAATAACTAAATAATTAGGATGGGGATCATAGGAAGATAATATCCATGGAAAATATGTATGATGTTTTAACAAGAACCTTCAGGCCAAAACTCATATGCTTTATATTCTGAACATATGTTTCTCCAGGGTGAAAATTGGAGTTCTCTATTAAAAATTGATTTTCTTGGTTTCTTATGATTATAAACAGACCTATTAGGAATGACTTTGTGATGACAGGCATCCAAAACTCTGATCATCATGTATGCCTTTTCAGAGGCCTTGTACTTAGAAAATTGGATATGGATAGCCAACAAAGGAACAAATTCACAGAGGTAAACATTTTAATATCAGGAAAACTTAATAATTTATAGTTTCTTAACGTTTTTTCCCACTGGTCTTGCCTGTTCTTTTGTCTTAATGCATTCTTAGCTCTGAATATTAATTGTTTCATTGTGTAAATGCCATTGTTGGTGCCTGTGCCTTTGCTGTATGTGAGCACAACGCATCCAGAACTACTTATTTTTTCATCCATGTTGTAAGAGTATATAACAGACTGAGTCCATAATTTCTTAGACCATTTCATAATACTGAAAAAACTGAGTATTCATTTCCACTTATATAACAGAAATATTTTAAAGAGTAAGAAATATGAAAAATCTGGCATTCATTACACTATGGCATAGAACCTTCACAGGACCAAGGGCCTATCCTCTCATTGATGACTGACTAAGCCATCCTCTGTTATAAGTGGGAGAGGATGGGTTGGTGAACAGGGAGAGCAGGGAGGGAACAGGGATTTTTATTTTATTTTGTATTTTTATTTTATTTTTTCTTTTTTTCAGAAAGGAAACCAGGAAAGGAGATATCATATGACATGTAAATAAAGAAAATATCTAATAAAAATTAAAAAAAACAATCTTTCCAAAATCAGAGGTACTCACAAGCTTGAAAGGCAAATTAGGCAAGTTAATAACCAATGCTTAGATTTTAAGTAAGGTTTTTGAAGAAGTAGATTGATGCAGTAGTTTACTGATGAAAAGTAATTTGGATAAGTTCCATTTCAACTTAGACAAGAGACCTGTGAAAGGACAGTAGAGAATGACATGTGGCTGCTGAGGAGTGAACACTTAACTCTCCTTTTTGTTTTACTTTCGAAAATTATGATATAATTACAAGATGTATCCATTCCTTTTCCTCCATCCAAGCCCTTCCATATATCTCTGCATATTCTTTAAACCATGCCCTCTGTTTTTGTTGTTATACACACTTATATGTTTATATGTATATATTATTAAATGCACATGTTCAGTCTTTATAATGTCATTTGGAAGTATGTTTTCAAGGCTGGCACTTTAGCACTGGACAAACAATTGGTGTGTTTGAGGGAGAAGAGTACTTCTCCTGTCCCCAGCTTTTCTTAGTTACCTGTAGTTCTTTGCATAGGTTTCATATCATGGATTTTTCTCTGTCCACCTTGGTATGCCTATTCATGTAGTCTGGGTTCTGCTTATGTTTTGGTAGTCCTGTTGGTGAGTTTATAGTTTACTTTTGATATTAATAAGAGACACAGTCTCACACAGATTCCCTGATTCATCAATCGCTGCAATTTAAATGGCAAGAACTTCCAAACATCTGCTAATATCTGTCCTCATGACTCTGTGTGGGTGTCCTGAGTTTATTCCTCTCCAATTTAACTCCTATCTTGGTTACACTAGGAGATAAATTAATGTTTTTGTTCATGGCTCCTGCAGCTGGTAAATATTTTATTTTATTGCCTCATTGAGCAGATTTTTTTTCATCGAAATAATCCAGTCTCCCTTGTTTAAGTTTAAATCTTCTATGAAGTATATCTGTTAGGTGTGTTTTCACTGGAAATCTAAATGTTTCTGCTGAGAGAGAGAGAGAGAGAGAGAGAGAGAGAGAGAGAGAGAGAGAGAGAGAGAGAGAGAGAGAGAGAGAGAGAGAGAGAGAGAGAGAGAGAGAGAGAGAGAGAGAGAGACAGAGAGACAGAGAGAGAGACAGAGAGAGACAGAGAGACAGACAGAGACAGAGACAGAGATTAAATGGTAACAACACTAAAGTTTCCTAAATTTTTTGTATATTGAAGAACTAGACCTAGAAGAGCTAAATTCTATTTAGTACAATATAAAAAATGACTACACTACTTTAAATGTATGACTTATTCATGGCTTCCTGGCAGATTTCTTCTTTCAGTTCATACAATGCTCCATACTTAATGATGTTTTCATGTAATTCATCACATTTGTTTTCCCTTGCAATACTTGTAACACATCACTAACATTCTAATACAGGATTACATTTTGAACTGTGACTCACATCTACAATGTATCCACATAATATAGCTACTGATTCTCAGAATTCCTGAAGTTATACTCCTCTTTGTAACTAATTCTTGCTTTCTAACCTCATCCATATAATCAGTGAAACTTGTAATTAATGTCTGATGCTAATTGTTTAGAGTCAAAAGTAAATATTTGTTCTCTCTAGAAATCTATAAGAGGCTGAAATGAAAGAAAATCATGTGTTTACACTGGAGAAAACATGATGTTAAGAGTGTTATATTAAATTGGTTACAGAATATCACTTTGCTTTTTTTTTTAGTCATTGATAAACTATATATATTATTTTATATTTTATCTCCTTGGAGTTTAGAAAATAATTGGAGACAAAGAAGAAGCTAATTAACTGCTTAATGATGGACTAGGTAGGACATGTACATCAGTCCAAAAACAAGTATCACTATACAACTAAAACTACATTATATGTTTCCTTTAAATTAATGTTCATATGTTATTGATATCTTCTATAATAAATATTTTTAATTAGTAGAAAGTGACATATACAATATATATATATATATACACACACATACTCAGTGTTAGGTCAATATACCAAAAAGAACAAAAGAATTTTTCACCATCCTAGAAATAAACTTGAAAGAAGGAATACTATGGCTAGATATGGATAGATGAGTATAAGCGGAACATGGGACAGGGAGATGAGGGATCAGAACATAGGAGAAAGATGTATGAATGAAACTTCCACAAGCCTACCTTCTTTATAAGGTACTTTACATTTTTTTTAAGGTACTGTAAAATGCAATTTAAATTGTGCATATACAATTCACTAGATCCTGCTTAAAACATGTAATAACATTTAGAATCAAAGTGACTTGAGCTTTGTGCAAGGTGACACCCAGGAAGTTATAGGGCTGTAGCCGAGGTTGGTGTACTTTCTTCCTATATGATAAGCAGGGTGAATGAAAGCAAACGAGAGGAAAGGGGTTTGTGTCACTTTACATGTCAAAGTCCATCTACTCATACGTAGGAGCTCAGGCAGGTGCTTTAAGCAGAAATCAGAAAGGAACCCTGTTTTCAGCCGTGCTGTGTGCCTCAGCCTCAGCAACAATTTCTACAAACCATGGGCCCATTCTTCTAAAGATGGCACAGTCTACAGTGGACTGGGTCCTGCTACCTGAATTAGTAACCCACAAAACACCCCCCAGAGTAGATACTGGCCACTCTAGTGGAGCAGATTCTCTAGTTCACACTCTTACTGGTTTGTCAAATGACAACTAAAGAGAACTCAGAGGGAGAAAAGAGGAGGAAGAAAAGAAGGCAGCAGATAAGAGGAGAAATTTAATCAATAATAGCAAATAAATTATGTTTTGACAAAAAGCATTGAGTTATAGAAGACTTCTCTTTGTTTTAATTAACGCTATGATGAATTTAGATTTTCATTTAGATTTCTAATGAAAACAGACCTAAGAGATATACTTCATAGAAATTTTAAACTTAAACAAGGGAAATTGAATTATTTAGATGAAAAAAAAAATCTGCTCAATGAGGCATTAAAAAACAAATATACCCTTGTTCAAAAGATGAAAAATCTCATCTATTGTTTTATTATATGGATGTTTTAACATAATAAACCAAAAACAAACAAATGAACAAAAAAAGCCCCTTTTCTCTTATTGACTTCAATGTGAATTATCTCTATTGAATTTTGTTTTCTAGATATATCTTACATCAATGACTAAACATTATGGATTCTTCTATAATTTTCTGTCATGAACGGCTCAAAATTCTTATTAGTAAGAATAGTTGTAGCCTTCTGTTCCCTAGTTTGAGAATGTTTTCTTCTCCTACAAATGCAGCATATTAGTAATAATCTTATCTATTTCATTCCTGAATGCATCATGATTGATTAGCCAGTGCCATAGATCCATATGAATCATGCTATCAGAAAAATCATTTTACTCATGCTGTGCATTACAAAATGTATGCCTTGCTTTCAGGGATTCAGTAATGTCACTGGGACCATTGCTTCTCCATTGCCAAATTAAGCCCTTCATGTTTCATTCATCCAGTTCTGCAGCTTCATCTTCAACCCTAACATTTGGCCCAAGAGGAAGAGCATTGAGAAAACACCTCAAAAGTGCTGGTCTAACTCTCACCATTTTCTGTCTTATAGCACCAGTGAAGGACATGTCTACCTGGTTTTCTCATTATGAAGGAATAGATTTTACATATTTTACATAGATTACTCAACTCTATAATTTCCATGAGCTTTAATACCCCCTTCATAAATATTAATCTAAGTGTTATCTGATTATCTCCAACATCTTTTCAGTAGGCTAGCTTTTTCAAATGCTTTAGCCAATCAATCAAACCAACTTTTGACATCTTTTTAAAATCATATTAGATAAGAATGTCTACACCATGGTCCCATTTCATATACTTGGCCTAATCTAGTATTATGTTCATTTCGTAATTATTCTCCACTCTCAAAATACACTCTCACATATATTTTCCAGGCTTCTGCTTGAATGATTTGGCAAACTCATTAAGTTTGATAGTGTTGTGATGCAACTTCTCAGAGACCATTCCTTTTGTCTTCCCTCTAGTAGTCTGCTTAGTATTAGGTATTGATTTAGGTCTGGAAGCAATAATTGATTGGAATTGAAAGACAGCAGTATTTTCTTGACTAGAATCTTCTTCATGGAATGTAATTGCAGGTTAGACAAACAATGTAGGACTATTTTCCTCAGTCAGGGTGAAGAGGGTAATACTGTAGAATATGGGGCATGGTGATCTATCTACTGCAATGAGTGCAAAGACTACAATCATATATGAGATCAACCTTTTGGATTTTTAGTGTCAAAAGTTATCAGACTCTTTTGGTCCTTTATAAAACCAGTCGGTTTCTCTTAAGTGCTGAACCTTCTCTCTAGTACAATAGTTCTCAACCTGGGAGATTCACCAGCTTTGGGGTTAAATGATCCTTTCAGAGAGGTTGCCTTACACCATCTAAAAACACAGATATTCACATTACAATTCATAAAAGTAGCAAAAATACAGTTATGAAGTAAGAATGAAAATAATTTATGGTGGGGATCAGCACAAGTTTAATACACCACACTGTATTAAATGGCCACAGCATTAAGAGGTTTGAGAACTACTGCTCTGCTCTCTGTATCATAATTTAGTTCAAATCGACCTTGATCATCTGTATTTCTTATACAGTATCCCATAATTCTATTACAATGAATATATTATGCTGACTTGACCAGTTGAACAGGAAGAAGCAACCACTTTGGACTTGCTGACTAAACACATGTGCATCAAAGAATGGGAAATAAATCTAACCAAAATTTCAAAGTTTGTTATCTGAATGAATATTTTTTAGTAGTACTGGCATGCAGGAAGATTCATTTAATGTTCTTAGGTAAGCTGTGTCACTCCAAATTGACCAACCTGTCTGCCACAAAAGAAGCATAACGTCTGCTGGGTTTTAGAAGCAGCACACTCTTCATTCATATGTATTATTCAAGCCCATATGTTTGGTAATGTGAAAAACTGATACCTTAGAATGGGACCTGGAAGAGAAGTCTACTGGAATAGTCCATAAGAATGTGCAGACTGCACTACCACTCAAATGACACCTTCCACTAGAATGTATAGTACCTGAGGTATCAGTGGTGGTTAGGAATACTACTTGTGCTAATATCTACTTATCAGAGAGTACATACAGTGTGTGTTCTTTTGTGATTGGGTTACCTCACTCAGGATGATATTCTCCAGATCCATCCATTTCCCTAAGAATTTCATAAATTCATTGTTTTTAATACCTGAGTAGTACTCCATTGTGTAGATGTACCACATTTTCTGTATCCATTCCTCTGTTGAAGGACATCTGGGTTCTTTCCAGTTTCTAGCTATTATAAATAAGGCTGCTATGAACATAGTGGAGCATATATCCTTATTATATGTTGGAGCATCTTCTGGGTATATGTATGCCCAGGAGTGGTGTAGCTGGGATATTAGCCCAGAATCTTGAAATATGCAAGATACAATCCACAAACCACAAGAAACCCAAGAAGAAAGACCAATGTGTGGGTACTTTGATTCTTCTTAGAAGGGGG
The DNA here is from genome assembly GCA_019843815.1 of Montemys delectorum. Classification (NCBI taxonomy): domain Eukaryota; kingdom Metazoa; phylum Chordata; class Mammalia; order Rodentia; family Muridae; genus Montemys; species Montemys delectorum. The sequence goes on from JADRCD010210729.1 coordinate 57,009, forward strand.
AACAAAATACTCATGGAAGGAGTTGCAGAGACAAAGTATGGAGCAGAGACTGAAGGAAGGACAATTGAGAGGCTACCCTACCTGGGAATACTTCCCATATTCAATCACCAAACCCAGACACTATTGTGGATATCAGCAAGTGCTGGCTGACAGGAGCCTGATATAGCTCTCTCCTGAGAGGCTGTGCTAGTGCCTGACTAATACAGAAGTAGAGTCTCACAGCAGTCCCCTGGACTGAGCACAGGGTCCCCAGTGAAGGTGCTAGAGTAAGGACCCAAGGAGCTGAAGGGTTTGCAGCCCCTTAGGAGAAACAACAATATCACCTAACTAGTACCCTCAGAGTTCCCAAGGACTAAACCACCAACCAAAAAGTACACATGTTGGGATTAATGGCCCCAGCTGCATATGTAGCAGAGGATAGCCTAGTAGGTCATCAGTGGGAGGAGAGGCCCTTGGTCCTGTCAAGGTTCTATGCCCCAGTGTAGGGGAATGCCAGGGCCGGGAAGCAGGAGAGGGTGGGTTGTTCACCACGGGGAGGGAATAGGGGATTTTTCAGAGGGGAAATTGGAAAAGGAGATATCATTTGAAATGTAAATAAAGAAAATATCTAATAAAAATAAATTTAAAAAGAGGAATACTACTTGGAACCTTTGGCAGGCATTTAGGTGAATCACAGAACACATCCTTGGGATTTGGTATCAATGCACTACCATGATCTACAGACAACTATTCTTTAGGAGACACTTTTTATCCTACTATTAGAAGTTAGTGGAAGCTGAGAATTTGGCAGTGGATCACCAAGTTACTATGTGACTTGAGTTCCTATCATGAGCTGTGTATTATCCGATCCATAATATTACAAAATTGGACATGTATAGCAACAATGAATTATCAAATGTGACTGGTATATATGTGATCTGACCCAAACAAGTCTTGAGGACCCAAAGAAGTTACTTTACATTGCCTATGTTTTCTGAGACTACTACAATATGTTCTTTCCCCAAGCTTGCACATATGGTATTATTGGGTGTGCCCTAGGAATAATTGACTGCAGATAATTAGATAAGGGGCTATTTTACTCATGATTCTGCTTAATAAACTACCAGAAGTTGACAGCTGCAGCATTCTAACATTTTTACAAGAAACCCTGAAAGAAACTGTGAAGGGCAGTTTTCACAATAGGTAGAGCTTTTGGTGATACATAAGGCCATGCATTATATTTGGAAAGATAAATGGCCAAATATACTATTGTTTATTGGTTCATGTGCTGTAGCTAGGGATTTGTCTGAATGGACAGGGAATTCAAACCATATTCTTAAAATGTGAGAAAATATGTTGGAGAAATAATAATGAAGATAGAACAACCATTTCTGTTCTATTGATAACCACCCCCTCTTCCTAGCTATTCCAGCCATTTCCTTATGGGTCCATGACCAAAACAGCCATTATGGCTGACATGTAGATTATGTGTGGACTCCACACAAAATGTACTTCCACTTATTTAGGCTGACCTGGCTGTAGTCAGGATCTGCAAGCTGCAGAAAACAACATCATGTGATTAGACAGAAATATTTTTAAGCTATTTTAACTTATAAGTTATTTCAAGAATTATTAGCACCTTGCTATGTTTTCTCTAATGAGGTTAGTCTTATCCTCTACAGTTCATAAGTGATATCTTATCAGAAAGAGATTTAGATGTCTTATTGGAGATCATATAGAATGAGCATCATCTCTTGGGAGATAATCACTGAGCTGCAGTGATTTAATCTGGAGGTCAAACCATACAAATCATTCACATTATTCTGATACACACACACACACACACACACACACACACACACACACACACACGCATATATCACACAGAAAGGTAAGGTTCTGTTTCAGAAATTTGAAATTATAATTATTTCCATTATTTTGTCATTTTAGCTGTATTATTTTTTCACAGATAATTAGGTGAAGGAAAATTTGTATTGAACAAGTTTTAAAATATCACTTTTATGCTATGTTCAAATTGCTTTTGAAAAAATTACATTTACTCTAACACTTATGACTAAGAAATCATTGTTTCTAGGAGTTGCTTAGAAAACACTGACTGTTATTCTCTAGCAATAATTTTTTGCTGAGTTTTAACTTCAAGTGTTTCCAGAAGATATAAAGCAAGTATCTGTACAAAGGTTATGATTAGGAAAACTGTAACAAACACTTTTTACAAATAAAAAAAAATGTATAGAAGCCTCACTCAATCACTATTGTATTTTATGTATTATATACAAGTAATAATGTGTTTCTTATAATGTATTTAGTGGATAACTTAATAAACAATAAAGGAAAAATCTTATTTTATGTTAAGTTAAATTTTAAAGAAAATTTAATTTGAAAAAAAAAAATTCACACAAACATTAAGTAACTTAAGAGAAAATCTCAAGCCCATATTAAGTGGTATGCATCCATGAATTCCTCTCATTATCCAGGTCACTGTAAGCCTTAATCCACATGAATCATGGTAAAATTATAAGTTTTTAATAATTATAAGTAGAAAGGTTCTAAAGTATTTTCTTTTTCTTTTCTTTTTTTGTTGTGGTTTTTATTTTTAAATTTATTATTTTTTTATTAGATATTTTCTTTATTTACATGCCATATGATTTCTCCTTTCCCAGTATCCCCTCCAAAAAACAAACAAACAAACAAACAAACACAACAAGAACAAACCCCTGTTGCCTCCCCTGTCCCCATGCTTGCCACCCCACCCTCTCGGAATTATTGGACCTGGCATTACCCTACACTGGGACACAGAATCTTCACAGGGCCAAGGGCCTCTCCTCCCATTGATGATCAACTTTGCAATCCTCAACTATATACATATTGTCAGAACAATCAGTCCCACTATGTATAGTCCTTGGTTGGTGGTTGAGTCCCTGGGAGCTGTTAGGGTACTAGTTAGTTCATATTGTTGTTCGTCCTAAGCAGCTGCAAACACTTCAGATCCTTGGGTCCTTTCTCTAACTCCTTCATTGGGGACCCTGTACTCAGTTCAATGGATGGCTGTGAGCCTCTACATCTGTATTAGTCAGGTACTGTCAGAGACTCTCAGGAGATAGCTATATTAGGCTGGCTTGTGTTTCCTTCAGACTCTGCTACATAATTAGTCTCTGCAACTCCTTCCATGGGTATATTGTTCTCCCTTTTAAGAAGGAATTAAATATCCACATTTTGGTCTTCCTTCTTCTTCAGTTTCTTGTGGTTTGTGGGTTGATCTTCCTGTATTCTGAACTTCTGGGCTAATAACCATTTATCAGAGAGTGCCTACCATGTGTGTTCTTTTGTGGTTGGGTTACCTCACTCAGGAAGATATTCTCCAGATTCATCCATTTCCCTAAGAATTTCATAAATTCATTGTTTTTAATCCATTGTGTAAATGTACCACAATTTCTGTATCCATTCCTCTGTTAAGGGACATCTGGGCTGTTTCCAGTTTCTGGCTATTATAAATAAGACTGCTATGAACATGGTGGAACATGTGTCCTTATTACATGTTGGAACATCTTCCGGGTATATGCCAAGAAGTGGTACAGCTGGGTCCTCCTGTAGAACTATGTCCAGTTTCCGGAGGAACTGCCAAACTGATTTCCAGAGTTGTTGTACCAGCTTGCAAACTCACCAGTAAGGAAGTAGTGTTCCTCTTTCTCCACAACCTCTCTAGCATCTGCTGTCACCTGAGTTATTTATCCTAGCCAATCTGACTTGTGTGAGGTGGAATCTCAGCATTGTATTGATTTTCATTTCTCTGACAACTAAGGATGTTGAACATTTCTTTAGGTGCTTCTCAGCCATTCGGTATTCATCATTTG
>JADRCD010210730.1:0-12075 GCA_019843815.1 Montemys delectorum
CTAACTAGTACCCTCAGAGCTCCCAGGGACCCAACCACCAATCAAGGACTATACAGGGTGGGACTGAATGTTCTGGCAGCATGTGTATAGTAGAGGATTTAAAATTCTATCATCAATAGGAGGAAAGGACCTCGGCCTTGTGAAGGTTTTGTGCCCTAGTGTAGGGGAATGCCAGGGCCAATAAGTGGGAGAGGGTGGGATGGCAGGCATGGAGAGGGGGAAGGCAAAAGGGGTTTGTTCTTGTTGTTTTTGTTTGTTTGTTTGTTTTTTGGAGGGGAACCTGGGAAAGGAAAAATTTACATGTAAATAAAGAAAATATCTAATAAAAAAAAGAATATATTGACCTAAAAACAAAAGAAAAGAATAATAATATGTATGTACATATATTTGCAATTTAGTAGGCTCTTGTTCATGCTGATGCAAACAGCATTGAAGCTCATTTTTATAATTCTTAGGTACCTCAATACATGTTTTTAATCTTTGATTTTTTTCTTTTTTATCTCAACAGTTTCAAGGCATACTATTGGAAAGTATTAAGCAATCTCCGAAAACAGGAAAATCATTAAGCCATCGTCTTTTTCTTGGTACCAGACTTTTTGTCCATCTCCAATCTCTATTTGGATCACACATATAAATAACTACTTCCTCTAAGGAGTAGAATATCTGTATCATTTTTAGTTGCTGATGGCTTCTCTGGAGGAGACCACCATTTTACCACTAATGTTATATAATCATCTATCTGAACCTTGTTGTTGTTTTATATTTTCTACTATTCCTTTCTCTTTTGTGATCCAGGTTTTCCTCCTCTATCAAATCATGCCTCCTTTCTTAATACCTTTCTGCCTAAGCTGATTCATTATTGGGGCTGCCTTTGTTCTTTCAGGTCCATGAAGCCCCCCATACAATTCATACTGCATCCTTATATTTTGCATAGTTGAGAAATCCTGTAAAGAACCATTCTTTCACTGACTTATGTTATTTTTGAGCTCATGTTTACAGAATTCTTTCCCAGAGCCTTAAAGCCTGTCCTGAAGCTCACAGTATCATCATTTTCCTGAAGATCACTAGACACATTCTTGCTTTCTGGAATTGAGCTGTTTCTATTCATCGTGGAGTCATTAATCTTGACAGGGAGAACATTCCCCAAAAGAGGAACATGAAGTAAAATATTCTCAGTCTGTAGACTGCCATTTTGTCTTACTGATGGTGTCTTTTAACGAAGTTTTTCATGAGGTCTCATTTATTAATTGTTGATCTTAGTGCTTGAGCTATTGGTGTTCTGTTCAGAAAGTTGTTTTCTATGCCAATGCATGTCAGTGCACTTCTGTCAGGTTCAGTGTGTCTGGTTTTATGTTGGCATCTTTGATCCAGTGAAGAGTCTCTGCCTATCTCTTCTTTTGGCTGTTATGCCTACACAGGAGCAGAGAATAGTCTCCATATTTTGGAAAATGAGACACAGCAACAGATCCACCAGGCTTCTTGTGAAAAGGATGAAGTAGGATTGTATCTGTGAGAACTAAGGTAATAGAAAGTTCATCAGGTGGGAGATCTATCTGTTATTCTGGCTGGCATGGTCTGATCTTCAAGAATCTATTTTCAATTTTAAAAATTGAATTAAAAAGAAAGAAAAAAGGCTTATGAATAAGGTGATAAGATTCCCTTTCAATTTGGAATCACTTGGGCATTTATTGGGACTGATATCAAAATGCTTATGAAAGATAAGGATGTTAATCATGAGGAAGAGAGAGCTAATTCCTTGAATGAATATGAGCTAGATAATCAAATATTAAAATTGGTCAGAGGAAAAACCAGAATCCACTCTCTTCTACTGTCTCCCTTTCCCCCATTCAAGCAAAATCAAAAGTAAAAACAGTGCCAAGGATAACTGTGTAGTGATGACTCCTTTAGGTGCCTCACTGGAACCTCATTTAGATAAGTATTCTCCATTTGCTAGGAGCCAGTTATCTCTTCTCTAGCAGAGCAAAAGTTTGCCGGCTAGGCAGGTTCAAAACAGGTTTGCTGGCCTGGAAAGATATTCTGCAGGTAAGCAAATTTCCTGGCCTGATGACAAATGGAACACTAAGAGATACATTTGAGGTTCAAGGTTGAGGGGCTGGATATTCTGTTAACTTTGCTGGAAGAAATAGAAGGCTTACAGATGGGAACAAATATCCTATGTGTTTGTCAGCCATTGTTACTACTAGCTTGTGGTTTTGTTTCCCATGGTCCTGTGGGGTATAAAAAGGCTGTATCAAATAAACTTGGGGTTGCAGTATTCACTAACAGTCCTTCCAAATCTCTCTCTTGTCTCTGTGTCTTCTTTCTGCCTTTCCCTTCTTTAGTTCTCCATCTACCTTGAGGAACGGTTAGAAGCTCCAGAACATCATTGTCTGAAGATGATCTTGAAGAATGGAATTGTTCTTGGATTATGTTTTCATGCTTAGGACTATAAAGGCGATAAAAAATGAATGACATTAAAAAACCTTGGTGTGGGGCATGATGACACACTTTTTTAAAATTATTATTTATTTACTATTATACGTAAGTATGCTGTAGCTGACTTTAGACACACCAGAAGAAGGTGTCAGATCTCATTACGGGTGGTTGTGAGCCACATGTGGTTGCTGGGATTTGAACTCAGGACCTTTGGAAGAGCAGTCAGTGCTCTTACCCGTTGCGCCATCTCACCCGCCCCAATGACATACACTTTTAATCCCAGCACTGAGGAGACAGAGGCATGTGGGTGTCTGAGTTAGTGAGTTCCAGGACAGTCAGGGATACACAGAGAAACTCTGTCTCAAAACAAAACAAATAAAACAAACAAAAACAAAAAATGAAACAAAAAAACAAAAACAAATGGCAGGAGAAGCAGCAGGAAGAGGAAGAGGAACAGGAAGAAGAGGAGGAGGAGAAAGCTGAGGAGGAGGAAAGAGGAGGAAGAAAACTGTCAACCTTGCTACAGACCCAGTTTTGTTCCTTCCTGTTGACTCTATCATCTCTTCCTTCTAGTTTACTCCCATTCCTTTGTGTCGGTTGCCTATACCTGGAAGCACTTTCTACCTGAGACTCCCCAGGAGAAACACTAGGCTGAGACTCAAGTAGGTGATTTTCAGTCTCCTTTCTGTCCTCCATTAAGATCTTGCCTGTTTCACCCTCATTGTCAGCCTGCTTACAAGTGCCCCTCCTCCTACCTCATCTCCATATACTGAGTACACCAGCTCTTGGTACAAATGAAAGTGCTCCTATTCCTTCATCCCCATTTCTCTAGGCATACATTGTCTTACCAGTATTAGTGTTTGTATTTTTATGGTGGTGTCTAGGCATCTGGATTTAGGATGATTGAGATGATTCTACGTGTTGATATCTGGTCTTTGTTAGTGGGTGTTCCATTCCTAGGTTTTTGTTACCTTTTTGCCATCTTAAGAAGGTGGTGGCTATCAGTGGATGGTAGAAAGGAATAGAAATGGGCCACGAAAAAAAAAAAGGCTGAGAGGGGCTACAGAAATGTGATAAGTTGATCCTGTTCATAATGAAAGGAGGGGGTCCCCATAAAGTTGAGGATGTAGTGGGAGGTAGGGGCTCCTGCAAGTAGACTGCGATAAGACAAAGAATACATCTGAAGAGAAATGGATGATTGTACCCTTCCCCCAGACCCTGCTCTACCACAGCTGGCCCAGCTAGAGTGGAATTTTCCAAGGTAGGAGAAGTCTATTGTTCTGTTTCCCTTCTGAAGTTTCCTGCAAGGAGCCACCACCTACTGCGTTACTGAGTCTCCGTGCCTGACTAGCAACAAGATGCTAATGAGGAGACGAGATCCTGGCATTGAGGGGGATGGGTCCCCTTCCCTTTATATACTGAGACTTCTAAGTAAACATTGGACTTTGATCAGAAACTGTCTTGGTCTCATTATTTCTCTCGCTGTCCCATCCCCCACTCAAATACTCCTGAAAAGAGGAATGAACAGAGCAGAGACCATGAAAAGGAATATAACACTATTATTATTAAAATGCAAAGTACTACTGCCTTAGTCACTGATCTACGGCTATAAAGAAACACCATGACCAAGGAAACACTTATAACAGAAAACATTTAATTGGGGGATTGCTCATAGTTTTGGATGTTTAGTCCATTATCATTATGGCATGATTCAGCATGCAAGCAGGTAATGGAACCATAACTGAGAGCTACAGCCTGATCCATAAGAAAAAAAACGAGAGACTAGTCTTCGCATGGGTTTTTGAAATATCAAAGTCCACCTTCAGTGACACAGTTCCTCCAAGGCCACACCTTGTAATCCTTTTAATTCTCTTAAATAGTGCCACTATCTGGTAACTAAGCATTCAAATGTATGGGGACCTATGGTTGCTTTTTTTTATTCAAACCACCACAACAGAGAATGCAAATGACAACACTCAAAATCAACAATATGGTGACCACAGTTAATACACATTTCAATAAAACTTTTAAAATATTCATGGCCTCAATTATCCAACCAAAAAACACAGGTTGACTTGAATGTATCAAACCTCAAAATCCAGCTCTTCAATCTCACTCCTAGTCCTGTAGTCGCCCTACTTGCAGTGCACTTATTTTATGTCCATTCTTTGAGACCGCTACCAGAACCTTAGTGCAGAGACTGCTATTTGTGGACCCTCTCAGCCTTCCCGACTAGCCCATTCCTATTCCTTTGTGTCAGTTGTTGATACCTGGAAACATTTTTTTTTAATCTGGGACCCATATAGCCACACTGGGCTTGGACTCAGATAGGCAATTTTCACTCTCCTTCCTATCCTCTATTACAATCTCATTTTCACCCCTAGCCCTGTAGCTGCTGGCTTACAAGTGCCCCATCTCCCATTCTACCTCCATCCCATAGGGACTTCCACTCTTGGTATAGACACTGGGTCCTCCTAACCTTATCATCTGTAGCTGCCAGCAGCCACTCGAACCAGGTTTCCTCTTTTCAGGAGTATTTGAGTACTCTTCCTGTATTTTCTTTAAGTTTGGTTTGCTGGACACAGAATTTTTTAGGTTCTCTATACTGTGGAAAATTTTCTTTCCTTTTTTAATTATAGAGAATAGTTTTGCTAAGTAAATCAGTCTAAGCTGACCTTCATAGTCTTTTAACTTGGAATACATTACTCCAGATTCTTCTGGCTTTCAAAATTTCCATTGAGAAATTAGGTCTTATACTAATCAGTTTTCCTTTGTCTGTTTTTATCTTTACATATTTCTATACTCAATCTTTCTTCCTTTCTTTTGTTTTTTTGAGGTGGTTTGAGGCTTTTAGGATTTTTTGGCTGGTTGTTTTTTATTCTTGTTTGTTTTTAAAGATTTATTTATTTTAAATATGAGTCCACTGTCTATGTCTTCAGACACAACAGAAGAGGGCATCAGATCCTTGTGGTTGCTGGGAATTGAACTCAGAACCTCTGGAAGAGCAGTCAGTGCTCTTAACCACTGAGCCATCTCTACAGCCCTGGGTTTTGGTTTTTTTAAGACTGGGTTTCTCTTTATAGCTCTGGATGTTCTGGAACTCACTCTATGGTCCAAGATAGCCTCCAACTCAGAGATCTGCCTGCCTCTGTCTCCTGAGTACTGGGATAAAGGTATGTGCCTCCACCATCTGACTAGTCTTATACTTTGTTCTATATATGTAGTGTTTTAACTGTAATACACCAAAGACATTTTCTTTTTTGCTCTTGTCTATTTAATGTTCTATGTGATTTTTGTCTATATGTGTGTGCTTTTCCTTAGTTTGAGGAAGTTTTCTTTTATAATCTTGTTGAAGATCTGACCTATGTCAATGACTTGGGATTCTTATCTCTTAACTATGACTAACTATAATTCAAAGGTTTGGATTTTTTTTTAACAGTGGCCCCATATTTCCCATATTTTCTGTGTGTGTGTGTGTGTGTGTATGTGTGTGTGTGTGTGTGTGTGTGTTTTAATTTTACACATTACTTGTTTGTTTGATCTTTATCTTCTACTTTATCTTTGGAACTTGATACTCAATCTGCCTCTTGAAGTTTTCCAGTTGTGACATTGGATTTTTAAATTACATCTTCACTTCAGTTTGATTCCTCTTCAATCTTTCTATCTTCTTTTAAATTCCATTCTCAAGTCCCAGATTGTCCTCATCATGTCCATCACTTTTATGCCTGTGTTTTCTTTGTTATCACTCATATGTTTATTCTCCTTAAGTTCTTTCTCTTTTATTTCATTGAACTCTTCCTTTGTGTCTTCTTTAAACTTTTTGAATTATTTAGTAGAGTTTACAATTGTTCTTTTAAATTCTGAGTTCTAAATTTCATCAAAGTAATTAGAGTTGACAAACATTTCCAAAGAGCTGGTAGTTTTGGAGAAAAGATACTGACTTGACCTTTCATATTATTTGGCTTTTATACAATGAGGTCAGGGCATGTGAATTTCCTTTGTCTACCTGTCACTACACACAGACCCTTTATGCATTGCATCCAGCCTCTTCATCCTCTTCTTTTTGCTCTATGTCTAATACAGACAGAGCAGGTTGGGGCAGAAGAAAGGATATGCCTGTCATGACCGTGTTGGCCAGCAAGAAAGACTCGTCCCAAGAGCTCTTCTTAAAGCACTTTATTCAGGAACCTTGAACATTCTTCTTCTGACTCTGAGGGGAACACCCCAGGCCCTTAAATGCCCTATGCCAAGCCTATCACACGAGGCCACGTGGAATGTGCAGATAGGATGCCAAATGCGGAAGCAAGCCAGGCCAACAAGCACAGCCAAATAAGGAGTTGTTTATTACTCTAGCACCCCAACAAGGAGCAGAAGCCGGCGCCATCTTAGGGCGCAGTTCAGACAGCTCTCTACATATGCCAATGGCTAGGCCTAGAGCTTGGAAATTGTCTAGGTGGAATGAAGTAGACCAAGGAAACTAGGTTATGCCTCCTGGTCAAAACCTAGGGTGTGGGACGGATTTGACTGAGTAGAAAAGTTAGATGTGGTGTAGTAGGCATCTGTGGGTTGGTGGATGGGAAGTGAGGTCTTTGTGGAAGCCTAGAGGTTGGTTGAAGTACATACGATAATGAGTAGCCAAACTAAGCAGAAGCAGGTATGTGGTACCTAAACTAAATCCGGCAGGTTGAAGAGAATGAATTAATGAGGAGATCAGAGAGACTCACCAAGCTAGACCCTGAAGAAGAATGTGGTGTTACTGGATGAAGAGGCTGGATGCAATGGAGAAAGGGTCTGTGGGTAGTGACTGGTAGGGTGGTTCCTAATTGAAACTTAGAGATTGGTTTAAATGAGTTGGGAAAGGCCAGACTACATGTGCAATTCAGTAGATGGCAAGGCCAAGGAGACTCACTGAGCTAAACCCTGAAGAAGAAGTGGGAGATTCTCACATTTCCAGAGTAAACTGTCTGTTTATCACCTATTTTAATTCATGAAATTTATAAATGTATTATAAATATGTTCAATATAACTTATTTATTGAAATAATGTATTAAAGCTGTAATCACTCAGCTATTAAAATGTGCAATGTTATCAAACAACTTTTACAATACTCATTTTTATTGTTATATTTTTCAAATTTTAAGGAATATGACTAAAAAAGATATTGTAGGTGTGGTCTGCGCTGTTTTCTCACCTGCAGGAATACACAGACACACACACAGGATCCTTCTGCAGCAAACCTTTATTACCATGTGGCGAGGAGAGAGAAAGCCCTGGACAATGTACTGTTTATATACACCCTGGAGCGGCGTGTTCATCTCTGATTGGCTGTTTGCTCATTACCTCATGAGACGCCTCGGGATAGGCTGTGACTTGGCGCCTTTTGGCCCTAGCACATGCGCAGATGGGCTGAGACTTAGCGTGCTCTGGCCCTAGGCACATGCGCAGACTACGTGTTAAGGGGAGAAGAAACTGGATGCCGGCGCCATCTTGTAATGGAGGCTGCCGGCTCTCTACATGTAGGTATTGAAGAGGGGGTCTCTAGGAGGAGTTGGGGTACAAAAGGAAAACAAGAATGTGATTTAATTCTATTTACTTAAAATATGTTTTTAAATGTTAACAAATTCAGATAAATTGAAATCATGTAACTTTCTCATCAAATGCAATAAAAGTTAAAATAAATAAATAAAGTATGCAATGTTTTTTCCATTAATTTACTTTTTATTCACTTTACATCTCAATTGCAGCTCTCATCTCCTCCTAGTCCTCCCTTACACAGCTCTTCCCCTACATCCTCTCCCTCATCCTCTGAGACTCCCCCTAGGTACCAACCCACCCTGGCATATGAAGTCACCACAGGACTAAGCACATCCTCTCTTACTGTGGCTGGATAAGGCAGCCCAGAGAGAGGAACAGGATCCACAGGTAGGCAACAGAGTCAGGGATAACCCCTGCTCCTGTTGTTAGGGAACCTGCATGAGAACCAAGCTTTACATATGCTACATATGGGAATGGCGGTGGCTAGGTCCAGCCCATGTATGCTCTTTGATTGTTGGTTCAGTCTCAGGATACTAAAAGGTATACTTTTATATTTAGAATACTAAAAGGTCCATGTTAGTTGACTCTGTTAGTCTTCCTGTGGAGTCTCTATACCCTTCAGGTCCATTAATCATTCCTCCAACTCTTCTACAAGACTCCCTGTACTCCATTTAATGTTGACAGTGGGTCTCTGTATCTGTTTCCATTGGCTGCTAAGTGGGACATCTCAGAGGACAGTTATGCTAGGCTCCTATCTGCAAGCATAAGAGAGTGCCAGGGATTGGTTCTTGCCCATGGCTAATCATTGGTTGGCCATTCGTTCAGTCTCTGCTCAATCTTTGTTCCTGCACTTCTTATAGACAGGACAAATTTTCCATCAAAGGTTTTGTGGGTGGGTTGGTGTCATTATCCCTTCACTGGGAGTCCTGCCTGGCTACAAGAAGTAGACACTTCAGGCCTCATATCCCCCAATGAAAAGCATATAGGATTAATAGCCTATCCGGAATAACAAGAGATTTCAGTAAAGATTACCACCTCCAAATCAGCCTTCTCTCATGTGATTTGTCTGAATTCACAAGTGGCATTGACATCTGGCCAACTATGGAAAGTGTAATTGATAACCCACTTAGCTTGAGTTTAGCGATGTCCACATGTACTTCATAATAGCTCCTACATAGAATGCTCACCTTTTCAAATCAGGATGATTTCCAAGGATCCTCCTGTATAACCCACTGTGCTGACCCATCTACCGCAAGCTGTCTTTCACCTCCTATCAGAATCAGTCCATAAAGACAATAAAAAGAACATTTCAAGTGAACAGAGACAGAAACAAATGTAAAGAAACTTTCTTTAAACATCAAAAACTGAAGGCTAGAGAAGCAGGATATGTGCAAAAGCCTAGTGAAACCAGAAGTAATTTATCAGTAATATACCTGAAAATACATCTCGAACATCACTAATTCACCATGCAGGTTCCTCTTTTAAATGTAAACAAATAATATTGTATAGAGTTTTCAGATTTGAAGAACAAAGACCTGTAGCTGCTTCGCTAACTACAGGTACATCTGTAATAACTAAATATAGGTATATCTGTGTACGGTGTCTCACATTCTCCTCATTTGAGCTTTCAATAACAAATCATTTTGATTAAACATATAAGTTAAATACCACACCATCGTTCTATCCTTACTACAGGTGAAATACACTTTTCAAGATTCGTGACTTGAAAATGTTCCTTTAAAGAATGCAAGAACTTCCAGCTTTAAAACTGACAGGTACATGACTGTGAAATATCACCCTCGCCTTACAATAAGAGAAAAAAAATACATCAAGATAAAACCTAATGACTTCTCGAGGACCCATCAGAAAACAAGTTCACAATCCAATCCCACGCCTAGAGTCTGGAGAGACAGGAGACTAACCTAAAGAGAAACACAGTGAGATCAACTTACCTGGAGCAGAAAGTATTAGAATCATGAACTGAGGTAACATGTGTCCTGGGAATTTTGACAAATTGTTGTGGACAAGATGTGGACTACCCTTGAAAAAGAACCTTCTAGGGCTACAGTTTTATAGCTCTCACATTTTCATGAGCTTTGCCTCCAGGAATGCCACCAGGTCTCATGGTGATGAGCCAAGAAAAATGACTTCATGTCTTTGGCCAGAGGAAAGGGAAAGTGGCCATTCTGAGATGTGATTTTGCTACAAACAAGACCTAGCCTCCATGAAAATGATTTTACCAGACTTCCAGATGGAGTGGCCACTTTCTAATCCCAGTTTCACCTAAGTTTTTCTCACATGTGTGGCAAGCAGGAGGAAAATATTAAGGGACTGGAAACACTTTAAATGCTAACATCTACAGACATACCACCAATAAAAGACTAACATTTAATCACAAGAGCATTAATTATTTATCTTTTGTCACTGCTAAGTACAACGTCAACAAGACTTCAGTAAGAGAACACTCCTACTAGAAGAACTGCAGAGTGATGGCTATGCTTTAGAAGATTTTCTTATTGACAACCAAAGTCAACAGAAGAAGGCACTGCAGACATCAAGGTCTTTGAAGGAAAGTAAATGCTAGGAGGCTCAGATATAACACAGGTTTTATAATTATCAGAAAATGTAAAATAACTATGATTAATATGCTAATGGCTCCAGGGAAAACAAACATCACACAAGAACAAATATTAAGTTTATTTTTTTACAAGTTATAAAACTTGTCAACATGCCAACTCTAACTCAGTTGGCAGACTCAACACATTATCAAACAAAATCCCTGCAATCTGTTTTCTAAATGTTGGCAACAATGTTCTCAAATTTATATGGAAAACCAAAAATTTCAGGATGCCCAGTGCAACACTAAAGAGTGAAGCAGAAGCTTGAAACCATCTAGCTTCAAGACTTGTTTGTAAATATTCCAAGTTATTTCTAAATGTCTTTTAAATATCTAGCATATTCTAATGTTTGTATTGCTAAAACTTTTCTTAGCTGTGAACATCAATTGTTATTACAGAGCATTGGTACAAATCACTGTACTGCCAAAGACAATAGTACATCCTATAACCCTAGCATTTGGAAGGCTGAGACAGAATGTTTCTGAATTTGAAGCTAGCATAGGCAATACAGTGACACTCTGACAAATAACAAAAATTCTCCCTGCTATCGTGTTGTGACTATGTGAATTCATGATCATTTCTAAAGAAATACCTAGTTTCAAAGATTTCACTCAAATATTCACATGAGGATAGAGAGATAGATAGATAGATAGATAGATAGATAGATAGATAGATAGAGAGATAGAGAGATAGAGAGATAGATAGATAGCTATTGATATATCTGTATCAATATATATACTTATAATCATTAGCTTCAACTATCAGTTACAAAGTTAAAAAGAATACACTGTGCATACATCATCATCCTTTGTTCCATGTGTTTTACATTATTTTGGATGTCACTTTAAAGCTTCCTATAAAGCTGTATACTACTGGTGAAAGAATGCACATGTGACGAGATACAGTAGAAAATCCAGCAGCAAGTCCACATGTGTATACTCAGCTGATCTTTAACAAAGAAGCCATGGCAAGCATCAGAGGAAAGTGAGAATACAGACCCTGCTTCTGGAGATCTGAACAGAGGTCAAAGTCTCTGGATACCTTGTCTTTAATATAGTATACTTGCTCTATCTAATTCCACATATACTTACTTGCTATTAGCCATTGAAGAACTAATGAATTCCACAAACGGAATTCTATGAGCCATTTTGATTATTCTCTTGTTGAATACATGAAGATCTCTTTGGCCCCCTTTGCTCTCAGAAAGCACAGTCTGTGAGCTATTTTGATGATCATTCTCTGTGTTGCCTTTTCAATCTGACCTGCCAACTTAGACAGACATGTTGGAAACACTGACCTCCCCAGACCTCTTGTATCTTCTCTTTGCCATAGCCTGACTGAAGAATTGCTACACCAGCTAACCTGTAAAGTGAATAAAATACGCTACTAGACACTAGGGCAGAATGTGTAGAAGTGCCTCTTGAAGTATGGGCCCAAGAGAACCAGAATTTAAAGCTGGCTTTAGGAGAGGTTTATACATATACAT
>JADRCD010210730.1:12175-30750 GCA_019843815.1 Montemys delectorum
CATATATATATATATATATATATATATATATATATATATATATATATCTGGAGGTGGGCATTCATTGTGACAAATGTGATAAATTTTTCCCCACTTAAAAATCAGAGATTATAGCTGGGCGGTGGTGGCGCACGCCTTTAATCCCAGCACTTGGGAGGCAGAGGCAGGTGGATTTCTGAGTTCGAGGCCACCCTGGTCTACAGAGTGAGTTCTGGGACAGCCGGAGCTATACAGAGAAACCCTGTCTCGAAAACCAAAAAAAAAAAAAAAAAAAAAAATCAGAGATTATGGCACTTTCTGGCTTCTACTTGTGCTGGCCAGGAGCAAAGACCCGGTGCTGGGCCCAATCCCTCACAGCACATACCCCAGCTGCAGCTCAACCTCCCAGGTATTCAGAAGCATCCAGCTTCACAGGTAAGACCTTAAACCTGGCCCCAAAACCAGGCATACTGGGACTCCTGTGACCTGGGGAAGCAGATTCCTGACCAGCTGGAGACCCAAGCACCTCCTGCTTCCCACCTGTGCCCACTGGGAGCAGAGACCTGATCCCACACGGCACACACACCAGTGGCACCTCAACCCTGCAGGTATTCAGATACAGCTTCGAAGGCTGAGAGTAGAGCCCCTGTGCCAGACCAACAGAGCCCAAACCCTAGGTGCAGTTCAACTCCCCAAGATCACAGGATCACAGGAAGGACAGGTTCCAGTCAGAGTCAGGGAGGCCAGATAACACCAGAGATAACCAGATGTCAGGAGGCAAGCATAAGAACATAAGCAACAGAAACCAATTTGTCTTGGCAACATCAGAACCCAGTTCGCCGACCACAGCAAGACCTGGATATCCAAACACACCCAGAAAACAAGATTCAGATCTAAACTCTCATTTCATGAGAACAGGACTTTAAGAAGGACATAAAGCTTCTCTTCTGGTTCCCTAGGTCGACACAGCCATGAGCAGCAAAGTCTCACGCGACACCCTGTACGAGGAGATGCGGGAAGTCCTGCACGGGAACCAGCGCAAGTGCTGCAAGTTCCTGGAGACGGTGGAGCTGCAGATCAGCCTGAAGAACTACGACCCTCAGAAGGACAAACGTTTCTCGCCCCAAGTTCTCGGTGTACGTCCTGGGGGACCAGCAGCACTGCGACGAAGCCAAGGCCGTGGGTATCCCCCCCATGGACATCGAGGCGCTCAAGAAGCTTAATAAGAACAAGAAGTTGGTGAAAAAGCTGGCCAAGAAGTACGACGCGTTCTTGGCCTCTGAGTCTCTAATCAAGCAGATCCCGAGGACCCTGGGCCCAGGCCTCAACAAGGCGGGCAAGTTCCCCTCCCTGCTGACACACAAGGAAAACATGGTGGCCAAGGTGGACGAGGTCAAGTCTACAATCAAGTTCCAAATGAAGAAGGTGCTATGCCTGGCTGTCGCTGTTGGCCACGTGAAGATGACGGATGACGAGCTGGTCTACAACATCCATCTGGCCGTCAATTTCTTGGTGTCCTTGCTCAAGAAAAACTGGCAAAACGTCCGGGCTCTGTACATCAAGAGCACCATGGGCAAGCCCCAGCGTCTGTATTAGGACGCTCCAATAAACCTCTGCTACCACCCAAAAAGAAAAAAAAAAAAAGACATAAAAAAAACTCCCTTAAAGAAACGCAGAAGAACACAAGTAGAACCCCTTAAAGAGGAAATAAATTCCTTAAAAAAAAAAATACAGGACAACACAATCTAAGAGGTGAAGGAATTGAACAAAAGTGTCCATGATCTAAAAAGGGACGTAAACAATTAAAGAAAACTCAAAGGGAGACAACCCTGGGGATGTAAAACCTAGGAAAGAGAACAGGAGTCACAGATGCAAGTATCATTAACAGAATACAAGAAATAGAAGAGAGAATCTCAGTGGCAAAAAATACAAGACATAGACACAACAGTCAAGGAAAATACAAAAAACAAAAAGCTCCTATCTCAAAACATTTAAGAAATCCAAGATACAATGAAAAGACCCAACTTGAGAATAATAGTTATAGAAGAGAGTGAAGATTCCCAAATCAAAGGACCAGCAAACATCTTCAACAAAATTATGGAAGAAAACTTCCCTAACCTAAAGAAAGAGATGCCCATAAGAATGCAAGAAGCCTACAGAACTCCAAACAGATGGGACCTGAAAAGAAATTCCTCTCATATAATAATTAAAACACCAAATGCACAAAACAAAGAAAGAATATTGAAAGCAATAAGGAAAAAATGTCAAGTAACACATAAAGGCAGATCTATCAAAATTACACCAGACTTCTCATCAGAGACTATAAAAGCCAGAAGGTCCTGGGCAGATGTCACACAGACCCTAAGAGATCAAAAGTGCCAGCCCAGGCTACTATACTCAACAAAACTCTCAGTTGCCATAGATGCAGAAACCAAAGTTTTCCAAGACAAAAACCAAATTTAAACAATATCTTTCTACAAATCCAACCCTACAGAGGATAATAGAAGGAAAAGTCCAAAATAATGAGGGAAACTATACCCAAGAAAAAGCAAGAAATTAATCTTTTCAAAACAAATCCAAAATAAGAGAAACACTCAAAGGTAATCCCAACTCGAACAACAAAAATAACAGGAAGCAACGATCATTGGTCCCTGATATTTCTCAACATCAATGGCCTCAATTGCACAATAAAAAGACAAAAGCTTACACATTGGATATGTAAACAGGATCCAGAATTTGGTTGCATATAGGAAACACCCCTACATACTTACCAAAAGAAAAATCCACCAAGATAAACTCTCAATTCTGAATATCAATAACCCCACATGCAAGGGCACTCACATTTGTAAAAGAAATGCTACTAAAGGTGAAAACACACATTGAACCTCACACAATAATAGTAGGAGATTTCACAACCCTACTCTCAACAATGGACAGATCATGAAAACAGAAACCAAATGGATTTAACAGATATCTAAAACAAATATATATATATATACCTTCTTAGGAGCTCATGTTCTCAAAAATTGACCATATACTCAGACACAAAACAGACCTCAACAGATATAAGAAGATTGAAATAATAATCCTGTGCATCCTACCAGATAACCAAGGTCTAAGGCTGGTCCACAATAGCAACAAATAAAACAGAAAGCCCACATACACGTGGAAGTTGAACAACTATCTACTCAATGATAACATGGTCAGAGAAGAAATGGAAGAAAATAAAGACTTTTTAGATTTTAATGAAAATGAAGGTACAACATGCCCGAACTTATGAGATACAATGAAAGCAGTGCTAAGAGGAAAACTGATAGCTCTGAGTGACTCCAAAAAGAAACTAGAGAAAGCATACACTAGCAGCTTAACAGCTCATATAAAAGCACTAGAACAAAAAGAAGGAAATACATTCAAGAGGAGTAGAAGGCAGAAAATAATCCCAGGGCTGAAATCAACCAAATAAAAACAAAAAGAACTATACAAAGAATCAAAACAACTAAGAGCTGGTTCTTTGAGAAAATCAACAAGATAGACAAACCCTTAGCCAGATTAACTGGAGGGCAGAGAGACAGTATCCAAATTAGCAAAAATCAAGAATGAAAAGGGAGACATAACAACAGAAACCAAGGAAATTCAAAATAATCAGATCCTACTACAAAAGTCTATACTCAACAAAATAGAAAACCTGGATGAAATGGATGATTTTCTAGACAGATACCAGGTACCAAAGTTAAATCAGGATCACATAAACCATCTAAACAGTCCCATAGCCACTAAAGAAATAGAAGCAGTCATTCAAAGCCTCCAAACCAAAAAAAGTCCAGAAACAAATGGTTTTAGTACAGAACTCTATCAGACATTCAAGGAAGATCTAATACTAATACTCTTCAAACTATTCCACAAAATAGAAACAGAAGTAACACTACCCAATTTTTCATATGAAGCCACAGTTATACTTATACTGAAACCACAAAAAGACCCAACAAAAAAGGAGAACTACAAGCCAAGTTCCCTTATGAATGTAGATGCAAAACTACTCAATAAAATACTCTCAAACCAAATCCAAGAACACATCAAAACAATCATCCACCATGATCAAGAAAGCTTCATCCCAGGGATGCAGGGATGGTTCAACATACAGAAATCCATCAATGTAATTCAA
The DNA here is from genome assembly GCA_019843815.1 of Montemys delectorum. Taxonomy (NCBI): domain Eukaryota; kingdom Metazoa; phylum Chordata; class Mammalia; order Rodentia; family Muridae; genus Montemys; species Montemys delectorum. The sequence goes on from JADRCD010210730.1 coordinate 16,317, forward strand.
TATATAAACAATCTCAAAGAAAAAAACCACATTATTATCTCAATAGATTCAGGAAAAGCCTTTGACAAAATAAAATAACCATTCATGTTTAAAGTACTGGAGAGCTCAGGAATTCAAGGTACATACCTAAATACAATAAAAGCAAAATACAGCAAACCAATAGCCAACATCAAATTAATGTGAAGAAACTCACAGCAATCTCATTAAAATCAGGGACTAGACAAGGCTGCCCAATCTCTCCCTACCTATTCAACATAGTACTCAAAGTTCTAGCCAGAACAGATAGACAACAAAAAGAGATCAAAGGGATAAAAATTGGCAAGGAGGAAGTCAAGATATCACTATTTGCAGATGGTATGATAGTATACATAAGTGACCCCAAAAATTCTGCCAGAGAGCTCTTACAGCTGATAAACAACTTCAGCAGAGTGGTTGGATAAAATATTAACTCAAGCAAGTCAGTAGCCTTCCTCTACTCAGAGAATAAAAGGGATGGAAAAGAAATTAGTGAAACAACACCCTTCACAACAGTCACAAATAATATAAAATATCTTGGTATAACTCTAACCAAGAACTTCAAGTCTCTGAAGAAAGAAATCAAAGATATCAGAAGATGGAAAGATCTCTCATGCTCATACATTGGCAGGATTAATATACTACAAATGGCCATCTTACCAAAAGCAATCTATCGATTCAATGCAATCCCCATCAAAATTCCAACTCAATTCTTCATAGAGTTAGAAAGAGCAATTTGCAAATTCATCTGGAATAACAAAAAACACAGGATAGCAAAAACTATTCTCAACAATAAAAGAACTTCTAGGGAAATCACCATCCTGGACCTAAAGCTATACTACAGAGTAATAGCGACAAAAACTGCATGGTACGCAAAGAGTACACATGGGGGGACTCATGCCTCCAGCAGCATGAGTATAGAAGAGGATGGCCAAGTCGGTCATCAATGGGAAGAGAGGACCTTGGCCCTGTGAAGGTTCTATGCCCCAGTGTAGGGGAATGACAGGGCCAGGAAGTGGGAGAGGTGGGGTAGTGAGCAGGGGGGGGAGGGAACAAGGGATTGTTTTAGTTTGGGGTTTTTTTATTTTTATTTTTTTCTTATTTTATTTTATTTTTATTTTTTCTTTTGGAAGGGAATCTGGGAAAGGAGATATTGTAAATAAAGAAAATATCTAATTTTAAAAAAACTGCATGGTATGGGTACAGAGACAGGCAGATAGATCAATGGAATAGAATTGAAGACCCAGAAGTGAACCCACACAACTATGGTCACTTGATCTTTGACAAAGGAACTAAAACCATCCAGTGGAAAAGAGTATTTTCAACAAATGGTGCTGGTTGAACTGGTGGTCAACATGTAGAGGAATGCAAATTGATCCATTTTCATCTCCCTATACAAAGCTCAAGTCCAAGTGAATCAAGGACCTCCACATAAAACCAGATATACTGAATCTAATAGAGATAGTGGAGAAGAGCCTCAAATTCATGGGCACAGGGGCAAATTCCAAAACAGAATACCAATGGCTTATGCTCTAAGTTCAACAATTGACAAATGCAACCTCATAAAATTGCAGAATTTCTGTAAGGCAAAGGACACTGTCAATAGGACAAACCAGCAGCCAATAGATTGGGAAAAGATCTTTACTAACCTTACATCCAATAGTGGTCTAATATCCAATATTCTTTGTATAAAGAACTCCAGAAAACCAAATAACCCCATTAAAAAATAGGGAACAGAGCTAAACAGAGAATTCTTAACTGAGGAATATTGAATAACTGAGATGCACCTAAGAAATGTTCAACATCCTTAGTCATCAGGAAAATGCAAATCAAAACAACCCTGAGATTCTCCTCACACCAGTCACAATGGCTAAGATCAAAAACTCAGGTGAAAGCAGAGGCTGATGATGATGTTGAGAAAGAGGAACACTACCTCATTGCTGGTGGGATGGCAGGCTGGTACAACCACTATGGAAATCAGCCTAGAGGTTCCTTAGAAAATTGGACATAGTATTACCTGAAAACGCAGTCATACCACTCCTGGGCAAATGCCCAAAAGATGCTCCATCATATAACAAAGACACATGCTCCACTATGTTCACAGCAGCCTTATTTATAATAGCCAGAATCTGGAAACAACCTAGATGTCCCGCAAGAGAGTAATGGGTACAGAAAATGTGGTACATCTACACAATGGGGTACTAAGCATCGATTAAAAAACAATGACTTCATGAACTTCACAGGCAAATGGATGGAACTTGAAAATATCATCCCGAGTGAGGTAACTCAGACACAAAAGAACACATATGGTATGCACTCACTAATAAGTAGATACTGACCCAAAAGCTCACAATGCCTATGACATTCAACAGACCATATGGAGCATAGAAGAAAGGAAGATCAGGGAGCAGATGTTTCAGTCCTGTATTTAGGGGGGAAACAGGAAGGTTGTAGGAGATCGAAGGAGAGGGGGACAAGGGAGGGAGAAAGCAGGAGGAGGAAATGAGGGTGGCAGTATCTGAATCTAGAGGAGACGTGAGAGGGATAAAAAGAGTCAGGAAATTGAATAAATATAGGTAGCAAGCGGGGAGAGAACTCAGGATAGCCACTGGAGTGTCTCAGACACCAGCAAAGCATGAGGCTTCCAGGACTTTAGCCATAAAGCACAGAGAAGGGGAGATAGAACTTGTAGAGACCACCACCAGTATATAGGCATAGCCCCTGATCAAGGGATGGAGCCACCCATACCCTTTTCAAAGTTTTTTTTTTTAACCCAGAAATGTTCCAAAGGAAGAACAGGGATAAAAAATGGAACAGAGACTGAAGGAAGGGCCAACCAGGGAACAGCCCTGTAAGACCCCAACTCTCGGTCAGTGGTACATATTTCAAAATGTCCATGAGTGAGACACTGAGATGTAGATTGATGCAAAAGCAAGAGGTTTATTTCCTGGCACATTGAGGTCAACCCTCAATCAGTCTCTCTAGGAGTGTGACCCCCAATGGCTATTACAAGCAGTTTTTATGGTTTTTAGGGGCACAAGTTACATCAGCAAGGTTACAGTTCAAACTTATTTGGCTAAACATATTGACCTTTAATTCTATTGAATAGCAAGCATGACACACATTTGAACTCTATCCGGGACTTTTGAAAAAGTCTGGTAACTATCAGTCAGAACATTCTGACATTTTTCTTACTCAAGAATGTTCCTTGGGTGGAGAATGGAACTTGGCCTAGCCAATTATGGTATGGGACTGGAAAAAAAAACCCTTAGCATCCCTCAGCCCCACCTGGGAATACATCATGTCCTCAGACACCAAACCCAACACTATTGCTGTGGTCAAGACGCACTTGCAGACAGAACCAAATGTGGCAGTTCCTGGGGAGGTCTGGCCAAAAACTGACCAAAGAAGAGGCAGAGGCTTGGAGCCAACCATCAGGCTGAACTCAGGAAACCTGGTGGAGGAGCTGACACAAGACTGAAGGAGCAGAGGGAATTGCAACCCCATTGGAAGAACAACATAGGTTGGCCTGACTACCCAGTTCTCCCTGAGTCTAGACTACCAGTCACTGAGTGTACCTAAAGGGATCTTTGGCTCCAGATACACATGAATCAGAGCATGGCCTTGCCCAACAGCAACAAGAGGGGAGGCCCTTGGTCCTGAGGAGGTTTGATGCCCCAAAGTCGGGTGATCCTGGAGTGGTGGGGCAGAAGAGTGTGATTGCATGGGGGAACACTCTCATACAGGTAAAAGGGAGGGGGGAGGGCATATGTGGAATGGGTGGTGGTGGAGGGGTAACTGGGAAGTGGGATATCATGGGATAGGGGGTTGGTGGAGGGGGTTACCGGGAAGTGGTATATCATTTGAAATGTAAACAAATAGAATGATTAATAATAATAAAAGAAAAGAATTTAAAAATCAGTGATCAACAGAATGACAAATCAAATTAATAAAAATAATATGGGCAGTAACCTTTATGATACAGGCATAGAGACACAGAAATAAATTGAAGAAAAGTGTAGGAAGGCATACTAAGCAAATTTCCAGCAAAACATTGATCATACTAACAGGGAACAAAATGCACTCAGACTGTCTTGATACTAACTTGACATATCCACCATCATCATCATCGTGGCACTTGAGATGCTGAAGCAAGAGGATTACTGTGAACCTCCGCAAGCCTACACTATATAATGAGTTCCAAGCAAAACTGCCTTGAAAACAACCAAATTAACTAGCCAGTTAAAACCACAAAAATCTAAATATACATTTATAACATCGTTTTTGACTATAAGTGGTACATATTTAAGTCTTTGAAAAGAATCACAGTTTCTTCTTGTGATTTGTAAAAATTGCTCGCAATGTTTTGTGATTTTTTTTTTGGTTTTTGTTTGTTTGTTTGTTTGTTTGAATGTGTTTTTAAATTCTGGGTTTTAGTATGTTAGCCAAACAAATAGTTATTATTACTTGATTGTCAGCAACAATAGTGATACAATTTCATAGCCAATATGAGCTCATTCCTGCTTTCTATATTTTAGTGAGTGGCTGACTCTTACTCATTACTAAAAAATTAACCTTAGAATGGGAGAGCCCTTATGGATCAGTCCTTAGTCAATACGTGGGTCAGCTGATTACCACAAACCGCAGAATAGATATGGCATAGAAATCTTCATCATGCATCAGGGCAGAGAAAGGCAAAGGTCTAAAGACTTTTCCTTGATGTAAACACAACCTCTTTCTTTCAATGTATGTGTGGCTGTATAAGGAGGACCATTAGTTTGATTGCTTCCTTTCAGATAACTGTAGTTTGTGTCAAGTTGATAAAAGTAGCCAGCACAGAAAGAGAACCTACACGTACCACTTTACTAAATCAGTGTAATCCTAAACTACATTCCAATATGGGTCCTTATACCCACAAATAATTGTTGTCTCTGCCCTTCATTAAGGAATCTTTTCTTTGCAACAGATGGAGACATTAAAGAAAAGCACAACCAATCAAAATGCAGATTTGTGGATCCCAACTCCCAAGTTGTGTCTATAATACAACTAAGACTCAGAGAACACTGGGGAAGACGTAGCAGAAGGATTTCAAAGTAAGAAGATCAGGGAGTTTGTTATAAGATTGTGTCTTCTAGGAATGTCAGAAGCAGCACCCATTAAGGCACCAACATGACTATTTAAACGTAAAGTTAACAAGGACAACTACAATAGACAAGCTAATGTGGATGCAGTGGGGTGAGACCAAGAAGTCTCAGCCCTAACCAAGAAATTGTAGACAGTTAAGGAATGGTGAGAGGGGAGAAATAGTCTTCTCCATGGATGAGCACACCAAATGGCTATACAATATCAAATGGTCAGCCCTGAAAACATATATACAAGTAACTACAAGTAACATTGTACGGACTGGGGAGGTTGTACCTATATGTGTAGAAGAGTGTGTGTGTGTGTGTGTGTGTGTGTGTGTGTGTGTGTGTGTGTGTGTGTTTAAAGGGAAAAAAGCCCATGAATTTGAAAGGGAGCAAGAAAGTATATATAGAAGGGTTTGGAGGGAGAAAAGGGAATGAAAAAATTATGTCATTATAATTTCAAAAATTAGAAAAAATATTTTTATAAATATTGTCAGTCTTAAGGGACATTGGTAAACAACAATTATTTATACTATCACTTGAAGCTTAGATGTATCTGAAAGCCTGGATACTGTGAAATTAGAGCAATGTATTGCATAATTGGTAACTATGACACGATTGAAACCAAAAACTCAATTACAGCTAGAGTTTTGTCATTTCTATTTCTTGTGATTGTCTTTTGATTGACTGAGGAAAAAGCAGTCTGGTTGAAGGACCTGATTCTATCTGGTTCATTTGTTATAGTAATGAAAGTTAAATCTTACATTAGGTATACTGCAGAGTCATGGTATTGCAGTATCATCCATGTTAATTTAAAAAAAAAAGATTAAGAAAAATGCTACTAATTTATCTACTCGAGAATTTACCTCTGAACCACTCCTGGCTTCAATGACATAGGTGTGAAGTCAATAAGTAAATAAATCTTGTTTGTACAGATGTATTAGTAGCCCACAGGGAAGGACTTTATAAGTCAACAAATCTTGTCACTGAAATTGAATCTTCAATAGCTAGTAATCAGAAGCATATCAGCAGAGCAGACTGTAAAGGGGAAAATCTGTTTACTGTTTGTCCATAAATAAGCTAGAAATACATACATATAGTCATCTAAATTATAACAATATAAACTTTAAAAATTCTTGAAGTAAGTTCTAAACGTTTACCGGGGTTGCACAGCCTATAATCCTAGCAGTTGGCAGAAAGAGTCAGCAAGTTCACATTTTGTGAGAGGTGACATACTGGAAAAATATAGTTTTCATATGCTACACTTGGCAGTAACTTCAAAATGTCACAAAATGTTCTGGATCACTTCATGGCAAAATTAATTTCTATATTACCTCACTTTCTCCCCCAAAGCATGTCCTTAGGTTCAAGCTAAGCAGACATTCATATCTCAACTGGGAAAATATGACTCTTGTAATTCTTATAATAGTCTTTCAGTCCAAAGCATTACAGCTCAGTTACTACAAAGAATTCTTCCTAACAACTATTTATTAATCATCTTCTGCACCACAAGCCAGGATAACCTCTTGAGTTAGAGACAAAGCTCAGTGTTGTCTACTGACCAAATATTCAGGATCATATGGGAAAAAGGACCGAATTATAAATCCTAAAGACTAAGAACTGACAAGGTGGGGAAACCTTTCTAGTTTTCCCTTTTCAAAAGGAGACTGCAGTTTCACATTCACACTGCTATTCTTGTTTTCTGAGTTCCTGCCTGGTAAAAGCTCTTTACTACTCTTACTTCATGGAGTTTTATGCACACCCATAAGTAATCAGGCCTTGGATAATATTCTCCATAAAGGACAATGCTGACAAGTATTTAAGTTTCAATTCTTGAGGTATCTGACTAACTTAGGAATGATTTTTTTTTTTGTATAAGATGAGAAATAAGGATATATTTTTAATTTTCTACATGGAGATATCCAGTTTATATAGTACCATATTTTGAATATATTTTCCAAAAATCAGTTTTGTTTTTATTTTTGAGTCATTTTTGAGTCCTCTGTTCTATGTCTATTTTTATGCCTATACTATGTTGTTTGAATAATAGCATCTGTATTATACTTTGAAATTTAGTCCTGTTCTTTATGCTTAATATTGAGTTGACTATTTAGGGTCTTCTACCTTTCCATGTGAATTTGTAATTTTTTCTCTACTTTTATGAATGTTTTATTAATTAGATAGGGGTTGAACAAAATCTCTTGCTTTTGATGAGAATTTTAGCAATATTAATTTTTAATATCTATGAAACATGAGAAAATCATTCCTCACCTTCATTGGAGTTGTTCTTATGTTTCTAATAAGGATAGAATCCTTGCTGGAAAGCCACAGGCCACTCCTACCCACGAATCACATAGGCTACCTGAAGATTATCACCTTTTCCTCAGCTCCTTCAAATCCAATCCCCTAATTTCACCCACAGTTCTGCTGCAGATAACCTGCTGCCATCTTCCATGCCCCTCTCTTCCTACCTCTAATGGATCACACAGATCTCCTACTTCTAACCACCCTCCCTCCACTTATTGCTTTATCCCACCCACTAAAAACAGCAAGCACTCCCTGGGAATAAATAGGTCCCCAGACCAGGGAACCAAATAAGCTAACTGCGGATCTTTACCTCACCCTCAATTTTTCCAAGTCCAATAGCCTATCATCCCCAGTCTCATCCCCAGCTGTATAGCAGACCATCTGCTATGGTCTGTCTTCATAATCCATCCCCATTCTCAATGGACTAAACAGACCCTTGGTGAAATACCCTCCTTTTGACCCTCCTCTATACGTTCTAAGACTTACCCTGTACCCTGCCTCCATTCAGCTTCAATACCTAGAAATATACTTTACCTGGAACCTCCAGTAACCACACCTATTAGGATTCCAGAAGAATTTCCTATTGGGCAACATACAGCCATCACATTCTAATAAGAATCAGAGAGGACACAGAAATCGAGGAATAAAACGCCCACTCAACAAAGAAAAATATCAGCACCTAGCATTACAATCTTTCCAATTCCAGAAATCTAGGTTATAGCATAAAAACACAGTCAATAACAGGCAGGATGTGGCTCTACACCCAAATCCTGCCCAGAGAGAGCTGGTCTCCCAGAAATGTTCTCACTTCTAAGTCTAGAGGTGAGATCACCACTTTCGCACCAATAACTGTCCAAAGAAGGACTCTCCAGGAATGCACAGGGGACTAGAACAGTGGAACAGCTGGGGACAGGATCCTTCTGGTCTCCATCTCTACCCTGGAGCTAAGGCTGTCCCATAGCCCTCCTCACTCAAATCCCAGCCAAGAGATAGCTGGTATCCCCAGGAGTGCTGACATTAGCACTCATTGGCCTCAGATCACAGGGTCACAAATCCACAGGAGAGACAAGCTGCAGTCAGAGACAACAAGCCCAACTAACACCAGAGGTAACAACAGAAACCAGGGCTCCTTGGCATCATGAGAACCCAGTTCTCAACAATATCAACCAACCAAAACCCCAGAGCTCCCAGGGACTAAACCACCAACCAAGGAGTACACATGGAGGGACCCATGGCTCCAGCCACATGTGTAGCCGAGGATAGACTTGTTGAACATCAATGGAAGAAGAGGCCCTTGGTCCTGTAAAGGCTCTATGCCCCAGTGTAGGGGAATTCGAGGGTGGGGAGGTGTGAGTGGGTGGATGGGGGAACACCCTCATAGAAGCAGAGGGAGGGAGAATAGGAAAGGGGACTTCTGGGGGATGTGGGGGTGGGAACTGGAAATGGGACAACATTTGAAATGTAAATAAAGAAAATTTCCAATTAAAACCAAAACAACAACAACAACAAAACCATAGTTCTCCTAGCACAGCAAGTCTGGGATGCACCAACACACCAGAAAAGCAAGATTTGGATTTAAAATAACATCTCATGATGATGATAGAGGATTTTAAGAAGGACATATATAACTCCCTTAAAGAAATATAGGAGATATCAAACAACTTTTATAATACTCTTTTTATTATAACATTTTATAAATTTTAAGGAATATGACAAAAAAAGATATTGTAGGTATTGAAGAGGGGGGTCTCTGGGAGGAGTTGGGGTACAAAAGGGAAACAAGAATGTGATTTAATTCTATTTACTTAAAATATGTTTTTAAATGTTAACAAATTCAGACAAATTGAAATCATGTAACTTTTCTCATCATAATGCAATAAAAGTTTAAAAAAAAAAAAAGAAATACAGAACAAAGGTAAACAGGTAGAAACCCTTAAGGAAGAAACACATGAATCCCTTACAGAACTACAGGAAAACACAATCAAATGAAATAAGAAATTGGACAAAACCATCCAGGATCTTAAAAGGGAAATAGAAACAATAAAGAAATCACAAAGGGAGACAACCCTGGAGACAGAAAACTTAGGAAAGAGATCAGGAGTCATAGATGCAAACATCACCAACAGAATATAAGAAAGAGGAGAGAAAAATCTCAGGTGCAGAAGATACCATAGAAAACATTGACACAACAGTCAAAGAAAATGCAAAAAGCTAAAAGCTCCCAACCCAGAACATCCAGGAAATCCAGTGAGAAGAGGAAACCTAAGGATAATAGGTATAGAAAAGAGCCAAAATTACCAACTAAACAGCCAGTAAATATCTTTAACAAAATTACAGAAGAAAACTTCCCTAACCTAAAGAAACAGATGACCATGAACATACAAGAAACCTAAAGAGCTCCAAATAGACAAGACCAGAAAAGAAATTCCCCCATCACATAATAATCAAAACACCAAATGCACTAAACAAAGAATAAATATTAAAAGCAGTAAGGGGAAAAAATTCAAGTAACATATAAAGGCAGACCTATTGGAATTACACAAGACTTCTCACCAGAGACTATGAAAGCTAGAAGATCCTGAGCAGATGTCATACAGACCCCAAGAGAACACAAATGCCACCCCAGGTTAGTATACCCAGTATAACTCTCATAGACGGAGAAAACAAGATATTCTGTGACAAAACCAAATTTACACAATATCTTTCCATAAATCCAGCCTTACAAAGGATAATAGATGGAAAGCTACAACACAAGGAGGGAATCTACACCCTAGAAGAAGCAAGAAAGTAATCTTCTTTCAACAAACCCAAAAAGAAGATAGCCACACAAACATGATTACACCTCTAACAACAAAAATAACAGGAAGCAACACTAATTTTCTTTAATATCTCTTAACATTAATGGACTCAATTCTCCAATAAAAAGACACAGATTAAGAGACTGTATACTTAAGCAAGACTCAGCATTTTTCTGAATACAGGAAACATGCATCAGTGACAAAGACAGACACTACCTCAGAGAAAAAGGCTGGGAAAAAAAAATATACTTAAGTAACTCCAGAAACTCCACCAGAGAACTCCTACAGCTCAAAAACAACTTCAGCAAAGTGGCTGGATATAAAATCAACTCAAACAAATCAGTAGCCTTCTTCTACTCAAAGAATGAAGAGGCTGAGAAAGAAATTAGGGAAATGACACCATTTACAACAGTCACAAATAATATAAAATACTTTGGTGTGACCATAACTAAGCAAGTGAAAGATCTATGTGACAAGAACTTCAAGTCTCTGATGAAAGAAATCAAAGACGACCTCAGAAGATAGAAAGATTTCCCATGCTCACAGATTAGCAGGATTAATATACTACAAATGACCACCTTACCAAAAGCAATCTACAGATTCAATGCACTCCTCGTTAAAATTCCAACTCAATTCTTCACAGAGATAGAAATAGCAATTCTCAAATTCATCTGTAATAAAAACAACAACAAAAGAAAAAAAACCCAGGATAGTGAAAAGTATTTTCAACAATAAAAGAACCTCTGGGGGAATCACCATCCCTAACCTCAAACTGTACTATAGAGAAATAGTGATAAAAACTGCATGGTATGGGTACAGAGACAGGCAGGTAGATCAATGGAACAGAACTGAAGACCCAGAAATGAACCCATGCACCTATGGTCACTTGATCTTTGACAAAGGAGCTAAAACCATACAGTGGAAAAAGATAGCATTTTCAACAAGTGGTGCTTGTTCACTGGTGGTCAACAGGTAGAAGAATACAAATTGATCCATTCTCATCTCCCTGTACAAAGCTCAAGTCCAAATGAGTCAAGGACCTCCACATAAAACCAGATACACTGAATCTAATAGAGAAAGTGGAGAAGAGCCTCAGATACATGGGTATGGGAGAAAGTTCCAGAACAGAACACCAATGGCTTATGCTCTAAGATCAACAATTGACAAATGCAACCTCAAAAAATTGCAGAGCTTCTGTAAAGGAAAGGACACTGTCAATAGGACAAAACTGCAACCAAGAGATTGGGAAAAGATCTTTACTAACCCTACATCTGATAGAGAGCTAATATCCAATATATACAAAGAACTCCAGAAGTTAGACTCCAGAAAACCAAATAAACCTATTAAAAAAAATAGGGAACAGAGCTAAACAGAGAATTCTTAACTAGGGAATATCAAATAACTGAGAAGCACCTAAAGAAATGTTCAACATCCTTAGTCAGCAGGGAAATGCAAATCAAAACAACCCTGAGATTCTACCTCACACCAGTCACAATGACTAAGATCAAAAACTCAGGTGAAAGCAGATGCTGGTGAGAATGTTAAGAAAGCGGGACACTCCTCCATTGCTGGTAGGATGGCAAGCTGATACAACCACTATGGAAATCAGTCTGGAGGTTGCTCAGAAAATTGGACATAGTATTAACTGAGGACTCAGTCATATTACTCCTGGGCACATACCCAAAAGATGCTCCAACATATAACAAGGACATATGCTCCACTATGTTCATAGCAACCTTATTTATGATAGCCAGAAGCTGGAAAGAACCCAAATGTCCTTCAACAGAGGAATGGATACAGAAAATGTGGTACATCTACACAATGGAGTACTACTCAGCTATTAGAAACAGTGACTTCATGAAATTCACAGGCAAATGGATAGAATTAGAAAATATGATCCTGAATGAGTTTACCTAGTCGCAATAGAACACATATGGTATGCACTCACTGATTGGTGGATATTAGCCCAAAAGCTCAGAACACCAAAGATACAATACACAGACAACATGAAGCTCAGGGAGAATGAAGACCAAAGTGTGGATGCTTCAGTCTTTCTTAGAATGGGGAACAAAATATTCAAGGGAGAAAATACAGAGACAAAGTGTGGAGCAGAGACTCAAGGAAAGGCCATCCAGTGACTGCCCCACCTGGAGATCCATACCATATCCAGACACCAAACCCAGACACTATTGCGGATGCCAAGAAGTGCTTGCTGACAGGAGCCTGATATAGCTGTCTCCTGAGAGACTTTGCCAGAACCTGATGTATACAGAGGTGGATGTTCACAGCCAACTATTGGACTGAGCATGGGGTCCCCAGTGGAAGAGTTAGAGAAAGAACTGAAGTACCTGAAGGTATTTGCAACCCATAGGAAGAACAACAATATCAATCAAGCAGATCCTCCCCCCAGAGCTCCCAAGAACTAAACTACCAACCAAAGAGTACATACACATGGAGGGACCCATGGCTCCAGCCACATATGTAGCAGAGGATGGCCTTGTTGGGCATCAATGGAAAGAGAGGCCCTTGGTCCTGGGAAGGCTCAATGTCCCAGTTTAGGAGAATGCCTGGGCAGGGAGGCAGGAGTGGGTGGATGAGCAGGTGAGCACCCTCATATAAGCAGAGATAGGGAAGATGGGATAGCAGGTTTCTAGAGGGGAAACTGGGAAAGGGGATAACATTTGAAATGTAAATAAATAAAATATCCAATATAAAAAAAACCAGGCAAGATATGGAGAGTCTAAATTCTTTAAAGAAATTTATGAAAACCCCAACATTTAGAGGAAATGAACAAAACAGTTCAAGACTTGAAAGTAGAAATAGAATTAATACAGACACCCTAAGCTGAGGAAAATCTGAAAATGAAAAGTTTACTAAATTAAATAAGAACCTCAGAGGCAAATTTTTCCAAAGGCACATTAGAGAATGTGTCCAAACTAGAAAAGAAAGTCCTCTCAGCACAAAATAATCAAAATACTAACCACACCTACAAAGAATATTAAAAACTGTGGAGAAAAAAGAACAAGTAACATACAAAGGTGATACTATTACAGTGAGACCTGGTTGTCGATGGAGACTCTGAAAGGAAGAAGGGCCTAGATGGATATGTCACGGCCGCTAAGAGACTACAGGTGACACCCCAGACTACTATAACCAGCAAAACTTTAATAACAATAGATGGTAAAAATAAGGCATTCCATAATAAAACCAAATTTAACTAATACTTATCTACAAATCCAATCCTACAGAAGGTTCTAGAAGGAAAATTCAAACCTAAACAAATTTAACTACACCCAAGAAAACACAGGAAATAAATAGTCAAAAAAAAGGAAACACATGAGAGGGGGGGGGAGAGAGAGAGAGAGAGAGAGAGAGAGAGAGAGAGAGAGAGAACAAAAATAAAATAACAGGAATCAACAAGCACTACTCAGTGACATCTCAGTAGCAGTGGTCTCAATTCACCCTTTTTTATTAAAAGAAAAAGATGAAAAACCTGTTAGTGCCAATACACCTCTAGTATTCCACAACATAGAGACAGAAGGAACATTGTGTAATTTATTTTATGAGGCCACATTTTATGGTACACAAAACACATAAAAGACTCAACAAAGAAAAAGAATTATAAACCAATTTCCTTTATAAATATAGATGCCAAAATTCTCAATTTAAGAAAAAGGGAATCCAAGAACACATCAAAACATCATATACAATGATCAAGTAGACTTCAGCCTAGAGATGCAGGAATGGGTCAACATACTTAATAAATATAGCCTACCATGTATACAAACTGAGAGACAAAAACCTGCATAGAGCTAAACAAAGAATTCTCTACTGATGAACACCAAATGGCTGAGAAACACCTAAAGAAATGTTCAACATCCTTAGTCATCAGGGAAATGCAAATCAAAACAACTCTGAGATTCCACCTCACACCAGTGAGATTGGCTAGGATAAAAGACTCAGGTGGCAGCAGATGCTGGAGAGGTTGCGGAGAAATAGGAACACTCCTTCATTGCTGGTGGGATTGCAAACTGGTACAACCACTCTGGAAATCAGTGTGGCGGTTCCTCCGGAAATTGGACATTTCTACCAGAGGACCCAGCCATACCACTCCTGGGCATATACCCACAAGATGCTCCATCATGTAATAAGGACACATGCTCCACCATGTTCATAGCAGCCTTATTT
>JADRCD010210731.1:10101-22219 GCA_019843815.1 Montemys delectorum
AAAAAAAAAAAAAAAAAAAAAAAAAAAAAAAAAAGAAAGAAAAATATGCTTACTACTATTAGTATGTAGTGACCTAGAGATTTGTTCATGGACAAAAGGAGTATAGAGTTGGTACTAGCATTCTTAAGTTGGTCTATGTCAAGTGTAAATCATTTATTACAGATGATAGGACTGATTGCTTTTATATCCTTCCACTGGTTGCATGTATGAAATGAAAATGCTGTCAAAAAGTTTTCAAAGGTTCTGTTAGTTCTGGGTGGTGGTGGTGGCCTTTAATCTCAGCACTTGGGAGGCAGAAGCAGGCAGATTTCTGAGTTTGAGGCCAGGCTAGTCTACAGAGTGAGTTCCTGGACAGCCAGGGCTACACAGAGAAACCCTGTCTCAGAAAAAAAAAGGTTCTGTTAGTAGGGTTAATTTTAGACAACTGCAAACTAAGCCATTTACTCTTGACATGGTTGTCACTTCTCTGGGAGTAACTTAGGATGTTCTAGAATGTTCTAGAGAGGTGCCTGTTGAGGAGAAAGCAAGGCAGTCACTGTCTTTGTGAATATTTTTTAAGTTGAAAATTAAGAGCCATTTATTTTTGGTAAATACAACTTTGAATTAAATTGTCATTTGGAATATAGGTTATAACAATTTGATGTTATCAAAAACATGTATTAAGTCATATTTTCAAATACTAGATATGGTCATTTAAAGTAACATTCTAACCAAAATTGTGTTTTACTCAAAATACTCTAGTTTTGTTAATTAAGTAGTAACTGGTATTGTTCATATTTGAAACAAATATACAAAGTATATTGAATGAAAAAAAAGAGGTAAAAAGGAAAAGAACATGACTGCTCCCAGATATGGTGGAGGAGAAAGTTTATTGTAGATAAAAGGGAGAGCACAGTCAAAGACAGAGACCTCTGGAAGAACCCAGAGTGAGCGTAACCCTGAGCCATGAGTGGAGAAGAGAGGAAAGAGAGGGACCAGGTGCAGCAGCCAAGAAGACAAAAGACAAAAAACGGGCGTGTGACCAAAATAGTTGGATTATATAGGGAAGCATCTCTGGGGGAAGGACAGCCCAGCTCCTGTGCTGGAGAAGTTTAAGGAAGGAGGGCAGGGTATACCAGCCAGGAGGACCCTGTAACAGGTAGAGACTGAAGAATTCTGGGAGATCCTGGCAGCCGGGTCTGATTTGATGTGTTAACTGGGCGCCTTAGTTATTTGTGCCCGCCAGGGGTTGAGACTTAACATGAATCATATGCAGAAGCAAGGACTGTCACTCAGACATGTTCTGTTCAGACTCATTTCTTAGATGCTGAATTTAACTGACTCCTTTTACACAGGCTCCACATGCTTGTTCGTTATGCAGGAGACTGAAGCAAACAAACAGCTAATTACAGTTACCTGCCTTCTTCAGAACTATGGTACATGGGCCAGACAGTTGTAGAACTGCATTTAACTCATGTTAGGTTTTTTTTTTTTTTAAAGATTTATTCATTTATTTATTTATTTTACCCATCACAAATGGTTGTGAGCCACCATGTGGTTGCTGGGATTTGAACTCAGGACCTCTGAAGTAGCAGTCAGTGCTCTTAACCGCTGAGCCATCTCTCCAGCCCCAGAGTGAATTCTTTGTGAACTATATTATTCCAAGAGATTAAGGCAAAAGTTAAAAGGGTACGTACCTTCCTATAATGCTCTGTATTTATTTCCTGCTAATTCTGCTAGCTCATACTGGTGCAGCAGTCTTGGCAACGGAACCTGTCACATCACCCTGAATCAATTCTATGCCTCCTTTCTCTTACCAGCCCATTCTGTCTCTCCACACTTCTCCTTTCCCAACCTTCCCAGAAATCTCTGTCCTCTAACCAAATTATCTGCTTAGAGCCCACTAATAATTACTTTCCAAGAGTCTTCAAGGATCCAGGATGACAATCATGTGATCCATTGTAGCTGATCAAGTTAAGACTCTTCCCCTGCTAGGTGACCACAGGAACTTGAAGTGGAACTTAAGGGTTCTTTGGAGAATCAGTTGTGTTGGATGGTGATTTGCTGGGGCAAACATCCGAAGGAGGTGTTTTCCTGAAGTGGACACAGGTGAAATGCTAAAGCTGACTTACGAAGGAAGGTTTTACTGAAGCAGAGGTGAAAGAATGTTCTGCTAAAACAAATATGTGAAAGGACACTTGATGAAGGATAATTTGCTAATGACACACATGCACTGCGTAGTTGAGCTCCACTTGTCTGGATGCCAGAGAGAAATGCACCAAAGAGGTGGCGTGCGGCAGCTTCTTGCCACTTCCTCAAACTTGAGCTGATTGGCAGTTAAGTCAGCTGAGACAGAATCACATGCTCAAGACGAGCGCTGAGGCGAGGCCCCTAGAGGACACGTGATGTGTAAAGAGCATATAAAAAGGACGGGCCAGGCGGTGGTGGCGCACGCCTTTAATCCCAGCCCTTGGGAGGCAGAGGCAGATGGATTTCTGAGTTCGAGGCCAGCCTGTCTACAGAGTGGGCTCCAGGACAGCCAGGGCTACACAGAGAAATCCTGTCTCAAAAAAAAAAAAAAAAAAAAAAAGGACTCGACGGACGGACAGTGATGGAAGCTGGGCTAGGCTTAGAGCTAGCTGTGCAAGGCTTGTTCTCACATCTTTGCTGATCTCTGCTTCTTTGAGAGAGGCACAACTGAGAGCTCCTCCGTCCCTGTTGGCCCTGGTCCCTCCTTGCTGACTTGGGCTGGGGCTTAGGTTTGGCTGTTCCTGCTAGGTCGTGCCACCGCCGCTGCTGCACTGCTGCCGGTGTATCTGTGACGTGTTTGAGAGTAGACTGAGCTGCCACTGCTGAGCTGCTGACGCCTGTGAACTGAACTGCTGATTTCATGGCAATGTAGACAGGATTTGCTCCAAAGGACCTTTTCTAAACAGGTCCACTTCCCCCATATTTTTCTCTTCCACTACCTCTGGCGGGTGGGAATTAAGGTGGCAAAAAGGGACATGAAAGCATTAAAGAACCATCATTGAAAGTGGAGTCTGAAAGACTCGCAGGAGCTCCTCTTCAATGGACCTAGAACTACTTCCTCCAACAAAGACTTTCTTAGCAACAAATAGACAGACAAAAAATAGATATAACTCTCCTCCTCTACATTTTTATATCCTTTTAGAGGTAAGAGTGATAGTTTCCTGCCAAAAGACTAAACCTTGGGCTTCTCTAGTCGATTATGAAAGCCATTTTCACCCCTATAAGGAGCTGTATCATATCTTCTTTGGTAGGCATTTTGGCCATCCGCACATGTGGGTGAGAAAGATGTCCCCTTACTGTGAGTAAACATGGTCCCTTCTAAGGTCAGACCAAGCCTCTTTTCTTTCTGCCTTCTGTCTCTTTACAACTGCTTTAAATAATCTAATACTTTCCTTCCTCTAATGCTCACAATACAGGCACAACTGTGATGGAGCGTACGACCTACTCTCTGCTTGGATCTGAGGCTCAAACCTAACACTCGACATTCAGTCAAAAAGACCCTTACGTCTGGAAGTCACAGGCCGTAGACAAAAACTTAATGCTATCATCTACCTAAATAAAGATAGCATAAAACTACTCACTGAGTACATGCTTATACTCATAGATAAATGCTACTTCAGCCTTAATCTTAGGATTCTTTTTCCAGTCAAGGCACTGGGTGCTGTGACAGGCATGAATGGAGGAGATGCCAAGGAGGTGTCTACTTTTCACTTTTGGCTATGAATACATTCTGGGAGAAGGGAAATTTTTGCTTACTGTTGCGCCCACAAAACTCCAGTAAGTAACTTTAAGCTGTTGGTCAAATATATACCCTGGTTGAATTCACTGGATCACAAAATAAATTTAAACAACAACAACAACAACAACAACAGAGATTTGTCAAATAGGAGTGTAGGAAGGAGGGAGTTGACAGAAATCCCAGGATGATAAAACACGGTTGATGGAGAGAACAACCAGACTGCGTTACAAACACTCATGGATGGTAAAGATGTCTCAAGTGATTAAGAGCCCTTGCTGCTCATCAGAGGGCCTGGGTTCAGTTCCCACAGCCATGGAGCAGCTTACAACAGTCTGTGACTCTCCTGGTCTCTGTGGACACTGATGAACTAGCCTGCCTCCATCTTAGGCTTGAAAGCCATCTTCTAATATAGACAAACTAGGTTCATTCCTGTTTTTTATTAAATCTGTTTCTCATAGTTTGTCCTGTAACCTTAACTACAAATGGTTCTGTTCCGCCTGTCTCAGGTAGTGGCAACCATGCCTTTCCTTCAGAAGGCTAGTATGACTACCTTGTTATGATTGCTTGGTTATGATGACCTTGCAATCATATCTTTATTTCACAAGAGGTTGTTGTTATGACCGTCTTGTTAGGCTCCTGTAGCCTTGCCTATTTGCCTGCCAAATCCCCCATTTGGAAACACCGTACCCTTGACTATAAAAACTCTTATTTTGCCAATGCCCAATGCTGACCACTTGAACCCCACCTTAGAGAGGCAGTTGGTATACACAAATAAAAATGCTTGCATTAATTATTTGGTTGTTTAATTAATTTGGCTATGATAATTTAGGTCAGTGGTCTTTCTCCTCAAATCTTTAGGATTAGCAACACCAGGCACATACACAGTATACAGATATTCCTACAGGCAAAACATCCATTCACACACAAAAAATAAAATTTAAATTAAAAAATTTTAAAGATTAAATAGACAGTGCCAGTATCTTGAGAAATGACAAGTCTCTTCATTGATTGCCAGTCAAGAAAGAGTGGCTTCCCTAAGAGGACATAGCATTTATCCATGAGGACAAATATAAATATTTAACCAGCAATTTAATATGCTTGTTTTCCAAAATAGCAATATTAAGTTCCCATGTGAGGACTGGTGCATACCTCTTCTAGCATGGTTTTTTGACCAATTTTGTAGTGCCAGGTGTGGACTCCTTGGGAATGGATCCATAATACAAACAGTGTGATTGGTTACTCTGTCACAGTCATGCCAGTATTGCACGAGTGTGTGTGTCTTGCTTACTAGAAGCTGGGAGTTATTAAACGAAAATCCCAGTAGCACAGTGAGATAACGCCTTCTGAGTTGTTGAACAGGGAAGAGCCAGGGCATCTAAAATTTAGAAGCTTCTGCCACCCTTCTTGGCTACTCATTAGAATGAGAGAATAAGACACTATTGCAGAAGATAACACACCTTGATTGCAAGATATAAAGAGTTTTCCTTCCAGCAGACTGGCTTTTAGAGTTACAGAAGGTACTTGAAGGCTGCTGGGGGAGAAAAGGTATCAATGGTTTTACCCAGCTATGAACCACAGGAACTCCTCATCTCTTAGATCTTCCTAGGTCAATGATCTATCTAGGTAATTCGATGAAGGTGTTTATCATGTCTCAGAGTCTCTAGTAGGCAGTCTTTAAATTTAATTAATTTGTGTGTGCATGAGGGGGTGCATTGTCTTCCTCCCTGTCAAGGATTCCAAGCCTGAACCACAAATAAGCCAAAAGAAGCCTCCCAGCTCCTATGATGGCTCTGCAAGCATTCTCCCACAGTAACGAGAAAGGCAGCCAAGTGTAGCACCCGCGACTGCCAGCTTTCTTTAGATCTGGGTCTGGTATAGTTGAATGTCCTGATAAGTTGTGCCTTTGTTCAAGAGTTTTATATTTCCCCCTGAATGCTTTAATGACGCATTGATCTCTGCAGGGTACTGGTCACACTGCCTTTTCCTTGTACAATCTCTGTGGTTTTTGTCTGTTGATATCGGTTTTATCCCATTACTTCTTAATTTCTTTGTTTTTATTTCATATGTCCTGGTGTCTTGCCTGCGAGTCTGTGTAAAGGTGTTGGGTCTCCTGGAACTGAAGAGTTACAGTTGTGAGCCGCCATTTGGGTGCTGGGAATTGAATCTGGGTTCCCTGAAAGAACAGCCAGTGCTCTTATTCATTCTGAACTTTCTTCAAGACCCATTTCTAGTCTATTATGATGTGATCAGGAATAAGAGATGATTTTGATCCTTTGTACTTGTGAAGACATTATTTAATGCCTACAGCAGCCCATGAGCTGCTGAGAAGGATGTATATTCCACAGCTGTTGCATACAATATTCTGGAGATTTCTGTTAAGTCCTTTCGATGTCTGGTACGATTTAACTCTGCATTTTCTTCCTGATTTTTTAAAATCTGGATTGCAGATCTTTCGGTAACAGTGATGTATTGAAATCACTATTAATGTTACTGGCTTATTTGTATTTTCATGGCTAGAATTATTTATGAAATTACATACCTTAATATTTGGTGCATATATATTTATACTACTAAGTTCTTAACAGATTATTCCTTTACATATTAATATGGGAATGTATGTTGTGACCTGCTTTATCTATTTGAATATAGAGTCAAAGTCTAACTCATCAGTTACAAGTGCACCTCTCTCCCTGATCTTACTTGCCACTTGCTTGGCATATCTACTTACATCCTTTTATTTGAATCTCTTTACCAGTAAGACTATTAATTATACAAACAACTTAACTAGGTGTTGTTTTAAATACAATCAGCTATCATTTGTCTTGTAGTTAGAGCATTCAGAATATTAATGAGTAGGGTATTTATTGGAAACTATTTTGTAATTCTGGTAGTTTCCTTGGTTGCTCAAATACTTAGCTAAATTATCTGATTCTTCTGTATTATTACTAGATGTTTATGAATTTGGTTGAGTTGGACATAATTGACCCTTTCCTAATTTTTATTTGTTCATCTATCATCTTATACTATCTTTTTTGGGAAACTATTCTTTTATATGTATATGAGTGTATTCTATCTGTATGTGTGCTTTTGTGAACTCAAGAGGACATGAGATACCCTGAGGCTGAAGTGCAGATTGTTTAGAGTTACCATGTGGGTGCTAAGAACTGAACTCAGGTCTTTAGGAAAAGTAATAAGGGTGTCTGTCAGCTTGTATGATGGTGTACTGTGGATCAAATCTATGGCTAGGTGTATGCAAGGCAAGCACTCTACCAACCGAGCCAGTTACTGTCTTCAGACACACCAGAGGAGGGCATCAGATCCCATTACAGATGGTTGTGAGTCACCATGTGGTTGCTGGAAATTGAACTGAGGACCTCTGGAAGAGCAGTCAGTGCTGGTAACCACTGAGCCATCTCTCCAGACCTCATGAAGACTTTTTAATACTATATAAAGAATTACTCAATTAAAATAGCAAATCAGTTTTTGCATACATGCTTTGAAACTACATTAAAGAAGGTAGATGATATAATCAAATCCCTCTTCAGCTCTGAATTTCTCTGCTGGTGCTAGCAAGTTCTCATCTACTTTTATGATACACAATGCCCCTGAAACTGAAAGTTCCACTATTGTCTTGTAAATGAGTCAGAGATGACTCATTTTAGTTTATTCATTTTTGTCCTATTTTATTTCTTTATATACCACAAGGCCTGCTTGTTGCCAGGCTACATCTACAAAAGGCTCACTTTCATTCACTATACTGTGATTTAGCTGCTTCTCCAGAAAACACTCAACTGTGGGCCAATCTTGGTGCATTCAAGACAAAAATATAAGGCTTCCACTGTCTGGAATCATATCAAAAGCCTTTGCTGATAGTGCCCTTTATGATCTGAGAAGCACGAATAGGCACGAGCCTGTGCAGATATCATAATTTTCTAGTTACATCTCTATGTTCTAATGTCAGGAACCTTAGCTAGACTTTTCAAGGTTAGAGAAATAACCATGAATCACAAAGGCAAGAGAAATGCTTAAGCCTTTGACAGATCATGATAGTTTTGAGAACTGAAAACAGCTGGGCATGTAGGTACACATACAACCCCAGTGCTCACGGGACTGAGGTATGATATGAGCATCAAGTTATAGACACAGCAAATAGAGGCACACACCTTTAATCCCAGTACTTGGAGAGGCAGGTGAATCTCTCTGTGTAAGTTTTGAGTACGGCCTGGTGTAGAGAGCTCCAGGCCAGCAAGGGCTACATACTGAGAACTTGTATCAAAATAACATAAGGAAAAAAATATTTAAAACAATAATATGAAAGTAGTTTTAAAAAATTAGTGCACATAGGTGTCTCAGCACTTGGGAGGCAGAGGCAGGTAGATCTCTGTGAGTTCAAGGGCAGACTGGTCTACAAAGGGAGCCCAGGACAGCGAGGGTTACACAGAGGAAACTCAAAAACAAAACAAAACAAAACCCCCTAAACCCCCCAAAAGCACCAAAACTAAGCACAAAATTTAAAGGCATATTCCTTCAAGAAAGTGTATATGATGGGGATAGACAGATGGCTCAGTGATTACCTGGTTTCTGGCAGAGGATCTGGGTTTCACTCCAAGAACCCACACAGTGGTTCCCAAGTGTATGCACTTCCACTTATGGGGCATTTAACAATCTTGACAACTTCCTCCAGCACCATCCAGGCACGCACTTGATGTCCGTACACACATGCAGGCAGAAGCTCATGCATATCTAGTAAATACACCTTTTAAATTAATTCCTTGGAAATTTCATATGTGCAAACAATGTATCTTTTTTATTTACTTTTCCTTTTTTCTTTTTTTGGTTTTTCGAGACAGGGTTTCTCTGTGTAGCCCTGGCTGTCCTGGAACTCACTCTGTAGACCAGGCTGGCCTCGAACTCAGAAATCCACCTGCCTCTGCCTCCCGAGTGCTGGGATTAAAGGCGCTGCACCACCACTGCCAGGCTATTTACATTCTTTCATACAGTGTAGTTTGGTCATATTCTTTCCCCTCCCTGACTCCACCCACACTCTTCTCACCTCCCTACGCACTCAATCAATGGTTTTACTTTCTCTGAAAAACAAAATACTAAAACTAAACAACAACAAAAACAATTTGCTAGTCAGCTACTCCTGGGCATATGGCCTCTTTGGAGTGTGGTTCATACATTCAGTGACAGTTCACTGGAGAAAACTTGGGTAATCAATTGCTTCTTGGTTAGAAGGGGGATTTTGTGTGCACTTCTTCCCCTCAGTACTAGGACTTTGGTTTGAATGTGTCTTGTTTGTGCTGCTAGTCTGTGACTTCCATTTCTACCAATCCTCATGTGTATAAACAGATGTTACTCTTTCCTGGGAGTCATGCAGCACCTCTGGCTCATACAATCTTCCTCCCTCCTCTCCCCCAGAGATCCCTGAGCCTTGAGGGGAGGGTTTGAAGAAGACACGGTATTTAGGGCTGAGTGCTCCAAAGTCTCTCACTCTCTGCACACTGTCCAGTTGTGGCTGGCTGAGTTAATTACCAGCAACAAGCTTCTCTGACGAGGAGCCCACCACATGAGGGTCTGGGAGAACATCCTCCACATTTGAAGTGTTCACGGTTTCCCTCCCCCACCCCCAGGGATTTTCCAGGTGTTGAGATTACTAAAGGACTTTGGACATATTTTGCTCTCAGTGGCGCTCTCTCTATTGTGAACCTTGCGATGTTTATAGAGGCCAGAGCTATTGCAATACACTTTGTCGCAGTCTTTGCACTCATATTGCCTTTCTGTGTGGTGAACTCTTTTATGCCTAACGAGGCTGTAACCCGAAGTGAAGACACTCCCACACTCATTGCACAGGAAAGGCTTGCTATGGACTTTTTGATGTTTCACGAGGTGAGATTTTTGGATGAAACCCTTTCCACATTCGCTACACTGGAAAGGCCTTTCCCCATTGTGCCTGCGGCCATGATAAAAAAGGCTGGACTTTTCCTTAAATGATTTCCCACATTTAAAGCACGTATAGGGCTTTTCACCGGTGTGAGATCGATAATGACTTGCGAGGCTGTCCCTGTTCCTATATGATTCTCCACATTCACTGCACTCAAAGGGCTTCTCCCCGGTATGGATTCGATAATGACATACCAAGCTGGATTTGTTCCTGTACAATCTCCCACATTCAGTACACTTATAAGGCATTTCTCCATTGTGGGTGTTCAGATGGTGAGTGAGAGAGCTTTTATAACTGAAAGCTTTTCCACATTCACTGCATTTAAATCGCTTTTCTCCAGTGTGGATTCTCAAGTGCACAATGAGATGGGCATTTTGCCGGAAGGATCTCCCACATTCATGGCACTTAAAAGGCCTTTCTTCAGTGTGTATTTTCTGATGTCGGAGAAGCCGGAACTTAAGACTGAAAGTTTTGCCACAGTCGCTGCATTTGTGGTCTCCATTCTCAGACTGAATGGAGTCTGCGTTCTCAGAGCTTCTGTGTGGCTGCCCAGTGCTGGGAGTCACCTGAGACCCAAGAAGACTTGAGGAGTCCTGGAAGTCCATCACATGGTCTGTGCTTTGTGACTTTGTCTTCTCTGGAGGGTCACTTCTACCAGTCTTCCTAGCTGGAATCCTGTCTTGTTTCCTTTGTGGGGGTTTCTTAGCATATCTCTGCCTCTGCCATTCGAGCACGGTAGCACCAATCCCTTCTTCGGAAGAAGTACTCCACTCAGTGGGTGACACCTCATCCTCTCTGTTCCAATATCCTGAACACAGAGAGACACTCATGAATGGCATGGAGGTTATGGGATGACAGACAGCACATATTGCTGTCTGAGTGTTCTGAGATTCTTCACAGAACAAGGGGGCTAGTTCAAGGTCCACGTTGAAATTGTCAAGATTATAGTTTCTAGGAACCTTTGGGGCAGCAAGAATATAAACCAGAAGCAGAGCACAGGGAGGAATGGGGCAGGTCATAGCACACTCCTCAGCAAATGGCTTTCTGCAAGCCTCCCCTGCCGGAGATGCAGAACACAGTGCAGGAAGCTGTCTACGTCCATAAGAACCTATGTTCAAGGATGCTCAGGACACACTGCACACTAACAGTACAATAAAGGAAACACTGTGCTTCAGTGGTGTAAAGACTGGTACATGAAGAACAGCTTTGGTTCAGAATAATGGGGAAACCAGAGATGGAATCTGCCGTTATCCTTTGCCTTGGCACCAAACCATCAGAACCAGTAGAAATATACTTCATATGAACCCCTCCAGAATGTATACAACAGCAACATACACCCTCCAAGTACCTGTCCCACATACCTGGAGCCTTGAATCTCAGTGCAGGGGTGAAGGGACCTCCTGAAGACTCCAGCTGAGTGATGTCACGGACCCCAGCAGGTAGGAGTCCTAAAGTCAAAAATAGGACAAGTGAGCATTTCATACTAGAAACAATGATACAAAGCATGGTGATCCATAGGAAAGAAAACTAATAAGAATGGTACCCTCAGAACTCCCAGGGACGAAAACTCCAAACAAAGAGTACACATGGGGGGGATTCATGGCTCCAGCAGCATGTGTATAGCAGAGGATGGCCAAGTCAGTCATTAGCCCTGTGAAGGTTCTGTGCCCCAGTGTAGGGGAATACTAGGGCCAGTAAGCAGGAGAGGGTGGAATGGTGAGCAGGGGGAGGGGAGAGGGAACAGGTATTTGTTTTAGTTTTTATTTTATTTTATTTTATTTTATTTTTGGAGGGGAAAGGAGATATTATAAATAAAGAAAACATCTAATAAAAAAATAGAAAAAATGTTTATTGAGTGGTATAGAGGGAATGAGATGTTTGAAAAGGAGAAATTAAGCTGTAAGCCTTTACATACTTCAGCACTTTGGCTAGATTGAAACTGACTAATTATAACTATATAATAGTTTTGGAGGGCCTTAACCATCTACTAAATAAAACTGTATAATGGAAATAAGTAAAGTAGAAAAAAAAAGAAAAAAAATGGTCCTTAGGCCGGGCAGTGGTGGCGCACGCCTTTAATCCCAGCACTCGGGAGGCAGAGGCAGGCGGATTTCTGAGTTCGCACCAGCCTGGTCTACAGAGTGAGTTCCAGGACAGCCAGGGCTACACAGAGAAACCCTGTCTCAAAAAACAAAAACAAAAACCAAAAAAGAATGGTTCTTAGGAGTGTCTTATGGAAAAAACCATCAAACAAAGATCACATCAATGCAACAATTACTGCCACAGACACACCCAATGCATGCCACTTAGAGGGAGAAAGCTGTACCAGCAACAGAGATGTCACGTGGTCACAGTCACCAGCCCACGAGAGCCATCAAGTTGACCTCTATTATGCTCACTATATGACTACTTATGCTACACTGATT
>JADRCD010210731.1:28343-49725 GCA_019843815.1 Montemys delectorum
AAAAAAAAAAAAAAAAAAAAAAAACCAAAAACCAAAAACCAAAAAAAGACAAAGCTTTCATTTGAAATGTAAATAAAGAAAATATCCAATAAAAAATAAATTTAAATTTAAAAAGACAAAGCATCCTCTTTTTAGCTGCGAGATTGGGGGCTGCAATCTAAATTCCAGGTCTAGGTGGGAATTGATACTCTTTTCTGGTTTTGTTTTTGTGTGTGTGTTTTGTTTTTTGAGAGTGGGTTTCTCTGTGCATCCCTGGCTGAGTGTGGCCCAGCTGAGAAGCTCCCTGTTATGTTACATGTGTCCCTCCCTCCTTTCTAAAGGGTTAATCCAGATTCTAGAGAAAGATGACTCAAAGTTTAAAGGAGCTTGCTTGCTGCTCAGGCAGAGGTCCCTCAGTTCCCACGGCAAATCTGTGTCCAGAGCATCTCATGCCCGCTTCCAGACGCCACAGAAACACACGACATACAGGCACCCAAGGTGCATACACAAAAAATAAGTCAGTCCTTTCCAGCGTTGATCCAGCTGCACTTGTCAATCACCTGCCCTGCAGACCTTGCCTTTTCCCCCAGCCACACCATATGTCATTCTTTTTTCTATAGCTTATATATCCCAGCAAAATCTTTCAAGCAGTATACAATTAGAATGTGATTATGTGTTCCTTCTAGTGAATGATTATGAAAACCAATGCATTTTCCCATACCTTTACAAAAAAAAATCACATCACATAGTAAGTACAGTTATTCTGAAAAACCCACATTCATAAGCAAGCAACTTGTTATTGACTAACAAAGTGTAAGCATGCAAGGTAGTTTTCTCAGCTAGTTTCTCTTACTGGTGGACCTCAATTTGCAGTTACAAAGAAAGAAGTAATTATTTTATTATTTACCTTTAAAAACAATCTTGTAAAAATCTTAAAAGAATCACAAATCTAAATTTTTATATAGAAATCAGTCATATCTGCCTTAAATCCTCAAAATGCACATCTACTCATCAACAATTCTTTTTTAATTAGATATTTTATTTATTTACATTGCAAATTTTATCCCCTTTTCTCATTTCCCCTCAGAAACCCCCATCCCATCCCCTCTCCTTTTGCCTTCTTTTACCTGGAATTCTGAACCTCCAATGAAGTCCGAGTCCCCCTGAAATATTCTAAGATGAGGTGACTCTGAGTTTGCCCTCCACAGACCACCTCCTAGAGCCTTCACAGTTTACCTCAGGCAGTCTGAGGAGCCTTCCTTCTTCTTAATGTTTTTTTTGATACTGGTTTCCCTGTGTAGCCCTGGGTAACCTGAAACTCACTTTGTACACTAGGCTGAACTCAGAGATTGGACTGTTTTGCCTTCTGGGTGGGTCAAAGGCATGCACATCATTTTTAAAGTGTGCTCTTAGTTTTGTGCTTTTCTTGTCTTTCTGTGTGCATGTGTAGCTGTTATTGTTTTATGTGCATGTGTGCTTGTTTTGTCTTTATTTTTTTTAAAGATTTATTTATTATTATAATTAATTATACTGTAGCCGTCTTCAGATGCACCAGAAGAGGGTGTCAGATCTCATTACGGATGGTCGTGAGCCACCATGTGGTTGCTGGGATTTAAACTCAGGACCTTCGGAAGAGCAGTCAGCGCTCTTACCCGCTGATCCATCTCGCCAGCCCCTGTTTTTGTCTTTACTTTGGGGGACCAGGTCCTCACTTTATAGCCCTGCTTAGGCCGGAACTCTGCAGGCTGGCTCTGAACTGACAGATCTGCCAGCCTTCACCTCTTGAATGCTGGGATTGAGGTGAGTGCCATCACACCTGACTTTGTTTTGACTTGAGAACAAGTATCCAAGTCCATTTTCCTTCTTTGTCCTTTAGTATTTTGTGACAGACTTTATTCTGTGCTCCTGTCTGGCCTTGGGCTCTTGATTCTCATACTTCAGTCTCCTGAGCACTGGGATGGTATGCCCACCAGCTCCTCAGGATCCTACCAGGGAGGGTATAACCATTGCCACAATTTTGGAGCCAATTTTGAAGCAAGCTTTGTTTCTCTCCAGTGAAAGAATGAAAAGGCAGGAAGTCTCCAGTACTCTAGGTAGCAGCAGGGAGCATCTCAGACATAGCAGACGTGAGCAGAGCAAGCGTCAGCCAGTCCAATCAGAGATGAGGAGCCACACATACAGCAAGCACACATAGAGAGGGAGACTCTGGAAGCTCAAGCCCAGCCTCTCCTTAAGGCGTAGGTTTTGTTTTTGTTTTTTTTTAAAGCAGTAATATAGACCTTTATTATCATTATTGAGTGCTATATGTTATACACAGTCATGTGCACTATGCTTTTATACATCTGGAAGTGTGGTAGTCTGGCTTATACCAACATGAGGGGTAGTTTTTAATTCCTTAAAAAAGAAACCAAACTCTTTGAAGTGTTTTCTGTTATTCCCACCAGGTGAGAATAAGACCACTACCACAACTTTTTTAGCCAACTTTGATGTGTGCTTTATTAAATACTGGCCAGGACGACGGACACTGGCTGGGTTCATACCTAGGATACCTGAAGTACGGCACCAAATTATGCTAGTCAGAGACTTATAAAGGTAAGATCCACAAGGACATGCACTTCCTGCCTCATCACGTGTGGTCAAGCAGATCCTGTGCAAGGTGGGGCAACCAACCTTGTTTACAAAAGTGAAAACATGTGACTTGTATTGAACAGCCCCTAGCATTCGAGAAAGTTAAGTGTCCTTGGGCAAGTGGGGCTTACAGGCTAGAGGCATTCTTGTTTTATAGAACTCTTAAGCACAGTAATTAAAACCTAAAATATGACTTTAGCCCACACAGGCAGTCACATGTTTTCAGTTCTCAACACTACCTTACCTTGATCTGTCAAGGCAGCAGAAACGTTTAAGTCTTGACAGATCCAGGACATTGTGTGTAGGCACACACCTTTAATCCCAGCACTGTAACAGCAGAAGTAGGCAGATTTCTCTGAGTCTGAGGCCAGTGTACTGTAGTGAATTCCAGGACAGTCAGGGCCACAGAAAGAGACATTGTCTCAATACAAAACAAAACAAAATGAATGAATGAATGAATGGATGGATAAATAACTAGACTTTAATCAAATGCCAAATATTTTCAAGCAAATGCTAAGCTTTCATAATAATATTTTATTGTGATTTAATCGTCCATTTGTGGTGAATATTGACTCAGTACTTTTTCTTTTTTTTTTCTTTTTTTCTTTTTTTTTGGTTTTTCGACTCAGTACTTTTTCAACAAGTACTTGCTAGAAAATTAAGACTGCATGGCCCTGAGAAGTCAGCTCTTTGATTCAGCTAACTGCCAGGGGTACATTTCCAAGGAGGGGATCTGTTAGGATCTTTCCAAAGGGACAGGGATCATCCCCTTTCTGTGAAAGCTGAGGATCTGAGGCACAAATAGGTTGCTCTGTCTGCATGACTACCTTCCTTTTGTCCACAGGGACTGGGCAGAAAAGGCAATACCAACAGGCAGGTCTTCACAGTCCAGAATTCTTACATTCTAGAAGAGAGTTCTCAGCCTCTGGGTCATGATCCCCTTGCAGGTCATAGGTCAGATATCCTGCTTATCAAATATATTACAAATTCATGATAGTAGCAAAATGACAGCTATGAAGTAACAATAAATAATTTTATGGCTGGGGGTCACCATAACACGAGGAACTATATTAAAGGGTCTCAGCATTTGGTAGTTTGAGAGCCATTGTTCTAGAAAATCCAGTCCTGCAGACACCAGTCAGAACAACTTAATGTTCATCTCCATACGGGTGGGAGTACCACTCCCTTATCATTCTTCTGCTCCTTTACAGTTCTTTACAACACGTGTTAAAATTATTCTTCTTTGTAAGGCTAGGCTTTGTGAAGTCCTGACTCTCTACTGACCCCGTTAGTTATCCTTGGCACACCTTTAATTCCAGCACTTGGGAGGCAGAGGTAGGCAGATGTCTGAGTTCAAGACCAGCCTGGTCTACGGCATGAGTTCCAGGAGAGCCAGGGCTACACAGAGAAACCCTGTCTTGAAAAACCAAATCAAACCAAACCAAGCCAAGCCAAGCCAAACCAAACCAACCAACCAACCAACCAACCAAACAAACAAAAACAACAAAAAAAAGTTACTTGAGTAATTGCAGCTCCCTCCTCTGGGCTCTTAGTCTTATCAGACAAACAAATGAAACAAATGAAAAAGGGAAACCAGGTGCACGCCTTTAACCCCAGCATTTGGGAGACAGAGGCTGGCAGCTCTCTGATTTCAAAGCAAGCCTGGTCTACAGGAAGTTCCAAGACAGGTTCCCGGGGTGGAGCTGCTATTGGAGATCGTCCAGGGGTTAGGAATGCTTTCTTCTCTTCTAGAGGAAAAGTTTAGATCCCAGGACCTAATTCTGGTAGCTCACAGGGGCCAGTAACTTTGGCTCCTGAGGATCCAATTTCTGTTGCCCCTGGAGGCAAACATATACATATGCATGCCCACTCTTGCTCAGGAACACCAATGTAAATAAAAATAAAATCTATGGGTGGGCGGTGTACTTAAGCACTTGTGAGGTGGTTCAGGAGGTAAAGGTGCTAGCCACCAAGCCTGACAGTTTTCATGCTAGAAGATAAGCCATTTCACTGACCTTCATTCCAAATTGTGAGCATCTATAAACAAAACAACACAAACACGTAAAGAGAGAAACTCAAAGAAAAATTTTTTAAAAAATCATGAAATGGATTAGAAAGCAAGCTCAAAGGCACCTAAGCAGACAAGACAAGCTGCACCGTTCAGCAGCTGCCAGGAGGAAACATAGGAGGCCATGTTTGAATTTGAGTGGGGCTGGCATGTTCTGCTAGTGGAGATCAGGAAGCAAGCTCACGTAGGCCGGAGCTGTTTGCTGGAACGGACGTGGTTTGGAGAACCAATGGCAAAAGTCAACGTATCAGAAAAAGTACACCCTGTCTTTGGCCAGTAGTGGAAAGAAAGGGAAAATGTTTCTGAGTAGGAAGGGAGGCTCTAGGTCTGGATGTGGTTGTTCACGCCTTTAATGGTAGCACTTGGGAGGCAGAAACAGATAATCTCAGTGCATTCGAGGCCAGCCTGGTCTACAGAGTGAGTTCCAGGACAGCCAGAGCTACCTAGAAAAACCAAAAAAGAAGAGAGGCTCTACGGGCTGCCAGGGGTAAATGATGAAAAGTGTGGGCAGCTGAGGGCAGGTTCATGAGCTCAAAATCACCTCGCCTTTGAATCTCTCCAGGGGACTCAGAAAACAAGCCAAGTATGTAACAGGGTGGCTGAGATGGCTCAGAGCTTAAGAGAACCTGCTGTCCTAATCCTCATCAGAGCAGCTTCATTCAGTAACTGATAGGAACAGATGCAGAAAAACCCACAGCCAAACATTAGGTGGAGCTTGGGGAATCCTGTGGAAGTGGTCGAGGAAGGACTGTCAAAGCCAGAGGGGTCAAGGACACCAGCAAACAGCTCACAGAGTCAACGAACCTGGCTCACAGAGACTGAAGCAACTATCAGGGAGCCTCTAGGGGTCTGACCTATATCCTCTGCATATGTATTATGGTTGTATAACTTTGTGTTCTTGTGGGACCCCCTGACACTTTTGCCTGCTTTTGGGGTACTTTTCCTCCTACTGGGTTGCCATGTCTAGCTTCAATATGAGGGTTTGTGCTTAGTCTTTTTTTTTTTTTTTTTTTTTTGGTTTTTCGAAACAGGATTTCTCTGTGTAGCCCTGGCTGTCCTGGAACTCACTCTGTCGACCAGCCTGGCCTCGAACTCAGAAATCCATCTGCCTCTGTGCCTAGTCTTATTGTAACTTGTTCTGCCATGTTTGGTTGATATCTCTAGGAGGCCTGGCTCTTTTCTGAAGGGAAACCGAGTGGATCTGGGGAAGAGGGAAGGTAGAAGAAAGGAACAGAGAAGAGAGAGGAGATGGTAAACTTCAGTTTTGATGTAACACATGAGAGAAGAATAAATAGAAAATAACTTCCATCAAAACCATAAAGCACCTGCTACCTTGCAGAGGACCTAGGTTCCACTCCCAGCATGCACACTGCATAGAACTCAAGTTCCAAGGGATCCAAGGACTTCTTCAGGCATCACATGTGCACTCAAGACACACAAATACACACAGGTAAACATATAAAAAATTG
Source organism: Montemys delectorum (assembly GCA_019843815.1). NCBI lineage: Eukaryota > Metazoa > Chordata > Mammalia > Rodentia > Muridae > Montemys > Montemys delectorum. Next base: position 34,488 of record JADRCD010210731.1, read on the forward strand.
GGCTACACTTCAATCTGAGAAGCACCATAGAGCTGTTCCCCATCACAACTAGTGGAAATTGGGGCTGGAGAGATAGCTCAGAGGTTAAGAGCACATGCTACGCTTTCAGAGTACAGGGGTTTCCCCTGCATGGATACTGTGGTTCACAACCATCTGTACCTCTAGTTACAGAAAAGCCTGTCTTCTTCTGATCTTTGTGGGCACCAGACAAAAATGTGGTGTACATACATACATAGACATATGTATACGGTAGACATACATATATGCAAACAAACACTCGCCGGGCGGTGGCAGTGCACGCCTTTAATCCCAGCACTTGGGAGGCAGAGGCAGGCGGATTTCTGAGTTCGAGGCCAGCCTGGTCTACAGAGTGAGTTCCAGGACAGCCAAGGCTACACGGAGAAACCCTGTCTCGAAACAACAAACAAACAAAAAAACCCAAAACAACAAACACTCATACACAAAAATAATTATCTGCCAAACCAAACCAACCAACCAAATATAAGCAAGCAAACAAACACACCCTTAAACCTACTAAAACCGAGGAGCACAACAGAAAACCTCTGAGAGTCATGAAAGATTGCAGAGAAGAAACACATTTATTCAGGGCACTGCAACACTCAGTGAAAAGAGAAGTCATGACTCATTATTAAACCACTCTACTCCCCCATCATCGAAATTCAGCAGCATGGAAACCCCACTCCACTCCATGAAGTCAAGAACACACAGTGCAGTCTCACTTAGCTCCCTGGCTCCTTGGGAGCAGAAAGATGACAGCAGTCCTTGTCACGTCCCAATATACCTACTAGAGGAGGAAGTTTCAGTGGCTGTGTTTCACGCAGGCCACTCTCAGAACTTCTCTTTATGGTTGGTTCAGTCCTAGGGCCTGAAGGTCTGCCAGTGGCTGAAGCTGCTCCCTACAATTTCTGCACCCAGAGACCTATGCAGGGGCGTGTATGTTGTTTTCAGAAAACACTTTTGCTCTGATCAGAGCCTATCCCAGAATCCCAGGGTTCACGATGTACCCACTTCGATGGGCTGGAGGTGTGGGTGGAGGATGCCCACTTTTGCTTCGAAGCGTTGGACACTTCTTTTGTCCTGCTACACGGAGGTTTCAGGTGTTCCTAGAGATGACTTTTCACCCTTACGGCTCTCCCGTGTGGCTTATCTAGCGTGAATCTTCCGGTGTTTGTACAGGCTAGAGCTACTGCAGTACACCTTGTCACACTCCCTGCATGCATACTGCTTTGCTACTACATGCACTTTCATGTGTCTAATGAAGTTGTAACTGGAATTAAAGACTCGTCCACACTCGTTGCATTTGAAAGGCTTGCCATGAACCGTCAGATGCTCAATGAGTTCGGAGTTTTGGGTGAAATCCATGCCGCACTCTCCGCAGCTGAAAGGCTTCTCCGAGGTGTGGCTGTAGAAATGATTCAGAAGGCCCTCCCTGCTCCTATATGGTTTGCCGCATTCACTGCACTCAAAGGGCATCTCACCAGTGTGGAATCGCTGGTGGACCTTGAGGCCCTCCCTGCTCCTGTACGACTTCCCACACTCAGCGCACTTAAAAGGCGTCTCTCCTGTGTGGAGTCCCTGGTGAGAGACCAGGGAGATGTTGTGCTTGAAGGCTTTGCCACACTCACCACACCTATAAGGCTTCTCTCCAGTGTGCATTCTGAAATGCTTGATGAGAAAGGCTTTCTGGCTGAAGGACTTCCCGCACTCGCTGCACTGAAAAGGCTTTTCTCCAGTGTGTATCTTCCAGTGACGATTGAGGTGGGATATACTGGTAAAGATCTTGCCACAGTAAGTGCATTTGCAGTTCTTCTTCTCACTGTGAATGGCCTCTCCACTCTCAGTGTTCCTGGGTGGCTCCCCAGCATTGGAAGTCACCTGATGCCTGAGAAGACCCGAGGACGTCTGGAGGATGGTCACATTGTCTGTGCTTAGCAAGGGTGTCTCGGCACAGCACAGCATTTGCTGTTGCACCGTGGATGAGTTGACACCTCCTTCTGCAGACAGGCTCTGCTCAAAGGGGGACGGTTCACTCTCCACTTTGATCCAACAACCTGAATACAGAGAAATACTGATGGGTGGCATTTAGACTGTGGAGTGACAGACAGACAGCATCTAGTACTAATGGTGATCTGAGGTTTCCCACAGAACAAAGGGGCTTGTTCAGAGTGGACAGGGCCTGTTACCATGCTGAATTTGTCAAGTTCATAGGTTCTAGGGAACCCAGGGGCAGCAAGAACACAAGCATGCAGTGAAGCACAGGGAGGAGTGCTAGGAACCATAACACACTCCTCACCAATAGCTTTCTGCAAGCCTCCGCTGCTGGAGACGCAGGACACAGCGCAGAAAGCCGTCAGAGCCCCTGAGACATGGTACCTGAAGAACTTGCACTCAGGGACTGCACACTAACAATAGAAGGAAGCCTGTGTTTCAAAATACTGCAAGGGAACAGACAAAATGTACCTGTCCATAAACATGGAGTCAGGAACCTCAGTGCAGGCACAGAGAGATCTCCACAAGACTCCACCTGAGTGGAGTCATGAATCCCAGAAAGTTCAAGTCCTAAAATAAAATAATATGAGAAGTGAGCATTCCATACAAGGACTGGCTGATCTCCAACCCATAATAATCCAACTTGGAAGGAATCTGTCTGTTGGGAAATTTCACCTGTCAAATAAAGCTGTAAGCCTAGACCGGGCAGATTCTGAGCTCTTCTAGCCTATATCCAAATCACAGGCCCCAAGTCACTTGTAGTTTGAGTCTTGCCCTGCTTGCATTGTCCCACGTGTGTCTTTAGGACAAGCTTCTCTCAGTCATGTGCTCATGGTCCAACCTGCCTCATGGTGATCTCCTCTGTTGTCTTCCCCCTCCTTCCCTTCATAGTCTCTCGAGACCCCTCACTCTACTCTTCGTCCCACCTTCTACTCTTCTCTGCCCAGTCATAAGCCCCAGACATTTACTGGCCAATCAGGAATCATTGGGGAGCTTGCCCCAAGATCAGGTTGTAGTCTGGACTGGGACACAGAACTCAGTTTGAGAATACTCAGCGCATAAAACTAACCCCAACAAAACAAAGTAAAGAAGCCTAATGAAAACAATTCTCATAAGAGTGTCTTGTAAGAAAAACATCAAATAGTAAGCCCACCGAGCCACAATTCCTAGCCCACACAGATGCAAGGCATGTCACCTAGATAGAGAGACAGAGAGAAGTGACTGTCACAGAAATGCCATGCATTTACAGTGTAATCAGTTCAGGGAGAAATGACCACTGTTAAGACTCCTGACCCCTGCCAGGCAATGGTGGTGCACTGCTTTTAATCCCAGCACTTGGGAGGCAGAGGCAGGTGCATTTCTGAGTTTGAGGCCATCCTGGTCTTCAGAGTGAGTTCCAGGACAGCCAGGGATATACAGGGAAAACCAAAAAAACCCCCCAAAAAAACCCCAAAAACCCAAAACAAAAACAAAAAAAAAAAGACTCCTGACCCCTTAGTGGTGCAAATCATTAGTCCTAGCACTAGGAAGGCAGAGGCAGGAGGACCTCTTAATTCTAGCCAGCTTGGTCAATACAGTGAGGTCCAGGAGACCTTGCCTTAACCCACCACCCAAACAAATATTGTCACCCCAAACTGATTCCTGTTTGCCTTTACTGTACTTAAGAGTGAAAAGGTCATTGTGTAATAGGCCTATGTCTATAACCTGTATTCTCACCCAGGACAGTTGGGGAAAGACTGAGTGTTCATGGGGCAACTTTGAGATGAACATGTCTCCTGGTTTCTACCACACAGTCATGCTCTGACAAGATAGGAGGTCCTTACTTAGCGAGGACACGAGTGTGAAGATCTCTGTCATCACGGTCTGGTACAGGAGCCTTTGAGAGTCATCAAGCAGTGTCCATTCCTCCCAGGAGAAGTACACAGCCACATCCTCAAAGGATACACAGCCCTGCACATGGAGAAAGTTGAGTTTGTTTATATGAAGCCTCCTTGTCAGGGACTCTTTGTATCCTCAAGACAGTCATTTCTACTTTGCTTCCTACCTCCGTGGGTACCAGGCTGTGAGCCTATTAACACCCAGCTGTCTTCCAGGTCTCCCTAACCACTGTGCTCAGCACTCAGCAACAACAGGCAAGCGGACATGCTTAGCTTCGTTCCTTTTCTAGTACTGTGAAAGACACCATGACCAAGGTAACTTATATAACAACGAGTTTATTGGGGCTTACACCTCAGGGGGTGAGTCTGTAACCTCCATGGCAGGGAGCAATGGCTGCAGGCTCACACAGCACTGGAACAGTAGCTGAGAGCGCACATGCTGATCCATAGGTAGGAAGGTGAGGTAAGGTGTCACCCCCAGTGACACTTCTCCTTCAACAAGGCCATATCTCATAATTCTCCGCAGACTTTTCACCAATGAGGACCAAGTGTTCAAGTCTATGAGCCAACGTGGGGCATGGGCGTTGAAACCACCACAGGTGGAGTCAATCCAAGCTGGAAGGATGCCAGGGAAAGTCCCTCCTTTCTATCAGGCTATCAGCGAAGTCACCTGGGCTCCTCCCAATCACCTGTCTCACACAGACCACATTTGGGTCACTGTTGCCCACTCTGTCCCTGGCAGGAAGGCCAGGAGGCCACCTGTACATGACCTCAGGGCACACACAGCAGTCTTCCACCTCAGTATTCAGGCTCAGCCCTCAGCTGCTGTGCTACTCCGACTCCTACCTTCCGCTAAGGCCAGCAGCCCTCATGCACGCCTGAGCGTTTCTCAGCATCCCCAACCCATCTCACTTCCAGGCATCCTCTAATGTCATCACTGGAACTTTAAGACCTCTGAATCTCCAGCCAATGGTTACCATAAAGGGGAACCTGGCCATGCAATCCCTGCTGTGGATGTGGGGACCTTCCATTGTGAGCATGTGCCAGGGCAACCCAATGGGAGGACAGAGAGTCCCAGAGAACACTTGCGCTAAGTGAGGAGTGTGACCCCTGGGCACCCTCCACTTACCTCTTCCTGGTTGGCAGGTTTCACTGAATACTGGGAAACCTATAGGAAAACAAGGCTGTGAGTAACAAGCAAGAGCGTCGGTACCCAAAGGTTCACCCGAGCCCCCTCTCAGACATGCAGTCGGCAACCACCAAGTGCCTCCTGAGCTCTATCCCTTAATAGTATCTCTTACTGGGTGACCTTGGACAAAGAATCAATCTCTTCAGTTTGTTACCTGAGGGTAAGCATGGCAGCCTTTCTCATTTACTGTCTATTGCCGTGGAGACTCCGTGGCCAAGGCAACTCTTACAAAAGCATTTAAGTAAGGCTTGCTTATAGTTTCATCGGGGTTAGTCAATTATTGTTATTATCATGGTGGGAAGCAGACAGGTGTGGTACTGGTGCAGTAGCTGATGAGAGCTTTATGTCCTAATTTAGATGCATCAGGAAAGAGAGGGGTGGGGTGGGGGCAGAGACAGACACTAGCCTTGGCAAATTCTCCCAGCTACACACTTCTTTTAACAAGGCCACACCTCTTAGTTTTTCTCAAACAGTGCCACTCCATGGTGACTAAGCATTCAAATACGTGAGCCTATGGAAATCATTCTCATTAAAACCACCACACAATCATAGCTCAAAAGGAAAATTAGCGTATCAAACTCAGTCCTACCTGTCAATTACTCAGTATAGGCTTTTCCTATGCACGTGACTAATGCTTGTGTCTAGAATTTCACAAACACACAATTGTTTCAGAATGTATAGGTTTATCTACATACAGTTAATTAGGAATTGGAAGGCAGGTGGTGGTGGCTTTCATCTTTAATCCTAAACAGAAAAAGCCTGTCTCAAAAAGCCAAAAAAGATGTCAAGCTGTGGTGGCACACTCCATTAATCCCAGTACTAGGGAGGCAGAGGCAGGTAGATCTTGGAGTTCGAGGCTAGCTTGATTTACAGAGTGAGTTCCAGGAGAGTCTGGGCTACCAAGAGAAACCCTGTCTCGATAAAAAACCAAGGGGAAGATGAAAAAAAATGGTATTAGCTAAACATGGTGTGCACCCCTTTTACTGCAACACTTGGAAGGCAAAGGAAGGCAAACCTCTGTGAGATTGAGGCAAGCACTGGCTACATAGGACAGCCAGATCTGAGTTCGAGGGGAAAAATAGTTAACACAGGGGACTTTACTCAAATGCTGAATGTTTTCAGACAAGTAAGTAAGTAAGTAAGTAAGTAAGTAAATAATAAAAGGGAAAGAAAGTAAAGAGGCCGGAAGTAGGAGGTCCTGCCGTTAATCCAATCACTCTGAAGGATTGCATGTTTGAGGCCAGCCTCTTTTACATATCGAGGTCCAGGATTGCCTGTACTATTGTCTCAAGAAAAAAAAATCAGATATTTGAAGACTAATATCTACCTTATGGTCTACAACCCTAATTACTGCATTAGTCCACAGCATTTACCTAAGGATTCATAGATCTCTGTCTCCATCCACATAACTTCATCTTTGCTCAATATTCCCCCAGAGATGCTTGGGAAAGTTTGAATAGATCAAGTCTCACCTCTGTTCAAATCCTCCGTGGTTACTAATCTCTCTCTCTCTAAAAACAAAAGTCAGCTCCTTAGGTGCCCTGAGACCTTCCCCTCTTCTAATACCAGCAGAGGTCACCCCAGGGCTCTGTCTCCGAGCTCAGGCCCGCCCACAAGCCTTGGGAGGTACAGTCCCCCAGACGCAGTGAGTCAGAGCGGATGGCTCTAAGCGATCTAGTACACAGATGTCAAAAAACATAATTTCGTCCACCAGTGCTCTACAGTCGGGGACATGAAGGTCTGCTCTGTTGGCTCCTGACCCAAATCTCAGTACTCTAGAACTCAGGTAGGTGGGCGACCACTAGGCACTCACCTGGGGCAGGGCTCCACCCGCAGCCTCCACTATCACCATCGGGCTCCAGAGGATGGTGGGGCCCTGGGAAGTCGCCATCCCCACTCAAAGCCTGGATCAAATCACACTGGCTGTAGCAAACTTCAGATCCGTCTCTGTAACAGAGGACAAATGCTTTTAACGTGCCGGCTTTCCTGCCATGGCCAAAGCAGGTGACACCAGTTTTCTGTGAACCATACTGACGGGTCCAGGAAGTTACAAAAAACCTCCTGCACGCAAAGCCGAAAGTCCCGCCCAACGGTTCTCGCCGTCGCTGAAATGCCCATTTTCATTGGCTGAGTTTCATGCAATGTTTTCTGGGCAATGTAGTTCAGACAGGATTAACTGTCTGGGATCCGGACACAACTGCCCTGTTTGAGGAGATTAATTCTCAGTGAACTTCTTGGCACCGGTGTGGAGACTGTTTTCTCCACACTGATTTCTACTTGAGGTGAGTTAGGTGTGGATTAGAAATAGTAGAGGCTGAGCTACAAGACCAGGCTTGCTGGAACTCTTTTAAATTACAGAACTGCAGGCAGAGGCAGGTAGTTCTCTGTGTTTTAGAAGCTAGGCTGTCATAGTGTGTTCCAGGCCAGACAGGGCTACCTAGTGAAACCTTGTTTTATTTAATGTCTAGAAATGCATGAGACGGGCAAAGTTGAATTTTGCATTTGAGACATTTGCCTTGTGTGAAATGGTACTTGCCAGGTCCGTGAGCTAATAAATACAGAAATGGTGACCATGGAAGAGGGGAAAAGGACTTGCTTGGATTGGAATCAAAGTTTCTTCATCACAGGACTCTAGATTCAGATGCTTCTCACACCACTATGGAGTTGTCAGGATTAACGTTTCTATTGTGCTAAAGGGAAATTAAGGGAACCTCGGGATTCAGCTTAGGAAACTTTTGCTGTGGCCCTGAGGCTGCTCCGGGAATTTCGAACACTGGCGCATCTGTAATCAGGACAGTGTCTGCAGAAGTCCTGTTAATTTCATACACAGCGCTTCTCCATGTTCCACTTCTGCAACTGTCCGGGCCTCCACATTGTTTGAACTACGTTACCCGTAGGGGAGATGGCGCATACAACTTGAGATGCAGAGACAAACGGATCTTTAAGTTCAAGGTCAACTTGCTCTACAGAGCGAGTTCCAGACCTACAGGAGAAACCCTCTTGCTAAAAGAAAAACAAGGCTGGGAGGTAGGAGAGGAGAAAGGTTTTGTACTCTGACACCTGGACAAGTCTGAAATCTGCACTGCCTTAGTGGGACTGGTTCTAAGCCTTAGGTAGGCTTTGGTAGGGATGCCTCTATTCAAGAGCCTCTCTGGGCAGCAGCTGGGGCAGCTGGGCTGCAAACTTGTAATGCAGATGAGGTGATAAAGGATCCCTGGCCTACTGATGTTCCAGAACCCCGGGGTCTGGATCATGAGCCCAGGCATAGAGCTGATGTCCCGGATGGAGATCCAGTCCTAGAAGGTTGTGTTTTTTATTTTTACTCTTCTGAAGATTGTATTTACTTTCTGTGTCGATACTGCGGCTGTAAGCATGTGAACATTACTAGGATACTCCGGACTTTCTGCCAGCAGTGTGGCAAGCACCAGCTCCACAAAGTGGCACAGTACAAGATGGACAAGGATTCTTTGTCCAAGGAAAGTGGCCTCACAACAGAACGGAGTGCAATAGTCAGACGAAGCCTGCTTTCTGCCCAAAGGCTTTTAACTGCCGAGCCGTCTCTCCAGCCCCTCTTGGGTCTTGTTTCTTTCTTTTGTTACCCGTTGAGTCAAACCAGGACAACGTGTGACAAAACTACAAGCTCCAATGACTAAGTTGAAGTCCCCTATGTTACATATATTAAATATCCTGTCACATGGATGAGAAAGGTAATTCATACAGCTCTCATAGCTATCAGCTCTTCTTCAGAACCGTTTACAAATGGTTTACAAAACAAGTGTCTTTTTTCCTTCCCTTCTTCCTTTCTTTCTTCTCTTTTCTTCCTTCCTTCCTCTCTCTCTCTCTCTCTCTCTCTCTCTCTCTCTCTCTCTCTCTCTCTCTCTCTCTCTCTCTCTCTCTCCTCCTCCTCCTCCTCCTTCTCCCTCCCTCCCTCCCTCCCTCCGTCCCTTCCTTCTTTCTTTCTTGGAATAGGGTATCTTTGTATGTCCCTGGCTGTCTGGGAGCTATGTGAAAATAAAAAGGCTGGCCTGGAACCTAGAGATCCTCCTGCCTCTGCCTCCTAAGTGCTGGGGATAAAAGATTGAGCCACATCGTTCCGCAGTATGTGGTATTCTCATTTGCATTGGATTTAAGAATTTTTAAAATTTCCTCCTGATTTCTTTTCTTTGCGTACTTTGTAGATTTTAGTTTTATTTGACTGTTATATGAATAATTTTAGTTGTTTTGCATTTTTGAAGACACCTTTTATGCTGGGAGTCGTGGTGCACACCTTTAATCCCAGGACTTGGGAGGCAGAGGCAGGTGGAACTTTGTGAGTTCCAGGCCAGCCAGGGCTGTTGCAGAGAACCCTGTCTTAAAACAAAGACATCATTTATATTTTACAATGTGATTTATGTCAGAAAAAGCTTCCTGGGCTGCTGAGAAAAAGTCTTCAATAGTTATTGCTTTAAATAAATATTATTTTTAAATTATAATATGTATAGGTGTCTTGTATATATGTCTGTGCACCACCCCATCTCTCCAGCCTATTTATTTTATTTTTTATTAGATATTTTCTTTATTTACATTTCAAATGTTATCCTTTTTCCTTGTTTCCCCTCCGAAAACCCCCTATCTCATCCCCCCTCCCCTATTCACCAACCCACCCACTCCAGCTTCCCTGTCCTGGCATCCCCTACATTGGGGCATCAAGCCTTCACAGGACCAAGGGCCTCTCCACCCATCCTCTGCTACATTTGCGGCTGGAGCCATGAGTCCCTCCATGTCTACTCTTTGATTGGTGGTTTAGACCCTGGGAGTCTGGGGGTACTGGTTGGTTCATATTGTTGTTTCTCCTATGGGGCTGCAAACACCTTTGGCTCCTTGGGTCCTTTCTCTAGCTCCTTCATTGGGGAAACTGAGCTCAGTCCAATGGTTGGCTGTGTATTTGTCAGGCACTGGCAGAGCATCTCAGGAGACAGCTATATCAGGTTCCTGTCAGCAAGCATTCTTTGGCATTCACAATAGTGTCTGGGTTTGGTGACTGTATATGGGATGGATCCCCAGGTGGGGCAGTCTCTGGATGGCCTTTCCTTCAGTCTTTGCTCCACACTTTGTATCTCTTCCGATGGGCATTTTGTTACTCCTTCTAAGAAGGATCAAAATATCTACACTTTGGTCTTCCTTCTTCTTGAGTTTCTTGTGGTTTGTGGATTGTATTTTGGGTATTTCTGAGCTTCTGGTCTAATATCCACTTATCAGTGAGTGTATACCATGTGTGTTCTTTTGTGATTGAGTTACTTCACTCAGGATGATATTTTTCTAGTTCCATCCACTTCATAAATTCATTGTTTTTAATAGCTGAGTAGTAGTCTATTGTGTAAATGTACCACTTTTTGTGTATCCACTCCTTTGTTGAGGGACATCTGGGTTCTTTCCATCTTCTGGCTATTATAAATGAGGCTCCTCTGAACATAGTGGAGCATGTGTCCTTATTACATGTTGGAGCATCTTCTGGGTATATACCTAGGAGTGGTATTGCTGGGTCCTCAGGTAGTACTTGGTCCAATTTTCTGAGGAACCTCCAAACTGATTTTCAGAGTGGTTGTACCAGCTTGCAATCCCATCAGCAATGAAGGAGTGTTCCTTTTTCTCCACAACCTCTCCAGCATCTGTTGTCACCTGAGTTTTTTATCCTAGCCATTCTGACTGGTGTGAGATGGAATCTCAGGGCTGTTTTGATTTGCATTTCCCTGATGACTAAGGATGTTGAACATTTCTTTAGGTGCTTCTCAGCCATTCGGTATTCCTCAGTTGAGAATTCTTTGTTTAGCTCTATGCCCCATTTTTTAATAGGGTTATTTGGTTCTCTGGAGTCTAACTTCTTGAGTTCTTTGTATATATTGGGATATTAGCCCTCTATCGGATGTAGGATTGGTAAAGATCTTTCCCCAATCTGTTGGTTGCCATTTTGTCCTATTAACAGTGTCTTTTGCCTTACAGAAGCTTTGCAATTTTATGAGGTCCCATTTGTCAATTCTTGATCTTAGAGCATAAGCTATTGTTGTTTTGTTCAGGAAAATTTCTCCTGTGCCCAAATGCTCAAGGCTCTTCCCCATTTTCTTTTCTATTAGTTATAGTGTATCTGGTTTTATGTGGAGGCATTTGATCCATTTGGACTTGACCTTTGTACAAGGAGATAAGAATGGATCGATTTGCATTCTTCTACATTCTCCAGCCCATTTATAATAGTCTGGAAATCTCTTGCAATTTAATTCTTCACTTGATTTTTTTTTTAAATCTAGGTGACTGCTCTCTTCTGATGACAATGAGGTATTGAATTCACCCTATTTATTTATCTGTTCATGTCCGTCTATGTTTATTTTAGAAAATAAAGGACCCTAGTTGATATATATATATATCAAATTCTTAGCAGATAATTCCTCTTGTAAATATGTTGTAGCATGTTTTTATCTAATCCAATCTTAGGTAAAGTGTAACTTATCAGAGGAAGTTTTAACTGCTCATGGTTAGGTTTTTCTTCCATGTGGTTTATATCTTACATCTTTTCTTTTCAATCTCTTTACTAATGATCTTATCTATTGAGGACAAAAATGAGTGAGACCTTGCTTTCAACCCAAGCAATTAGTCTTTGGCTTATAACTAGAGTATTTAGAAGACTAGCAGACAGGTTAATTACTGGGATTATTTGTTGATTCTGGTAATTTTGTTGGGTGTTTGGCTGGTTTGTTTGTTGATTTCTTGCTTCTCATTTCTTTTCTGGGTGTAGTGGCTATTTCTGCTTGTCAACTTGACTATATCTGGAATGAACTACAATCCAGAATTGGAAGGCTCAGCTATGATCCAAATCTGGAGGCTGAGAGATAACAAGTTTCTGACCTGGATCTTGGTATGGAGATGTTGAGCCATGGTGGCTATAAATCCCAGAAGATTAAGTCAGGAAGATCTCTGAGTTCAAGGTCATCTGAGATTAAAGGTGTGGTGGCACACACCTTTAATCTGGGCCACACCTTTTGCTGGAGACCTTTATAAGGACATTGGAAGAAGGAAGGCTCTCTCTCTTCTTAGCCTGCTTGCCTTGTAGGACTGAGCAACTGCTGGATCCTTGGACTTCCATTCACAGCTGCTGCTGACCATTGTTGAGAGTTAGACTACAGACTTTAAGTCATCAACAAACTCCTTTACCATATAGAGACTACCCATGAATTCTGTGACTATAGAGAACCTTGACTAATACACTGAGATTTCCTGGTTTAGTGATGGAACATGATTGACTCCATCCTGGTTCTTTTTAAATTCATGTTGTAGTCCTCTTCTTCTTCCTTTTCCTCCTCCTTTTTTTTTTTTTTTTCCGAGACAGGGTTTCTCTGTGTAGCCCTGGCTGTCCTGGAACTCACTCTGTAGACCAGGTTGGTCTTGAACTCAGAAATGTGCCTGCCTTTGCCCCCCAAGTGCTGGGATTAAAGGCTTGCGCCACCACTGCCCACTTCTTTTTTGGTTTTTCAAGACAGAGTTTTTCTGTGTAGCTCCGGGTATCCTGGAACTCAGTCTGTAAACCCCCCTGACCTCAAGCTCACAGAGATCAGCCTACTTCTGCCTCCCAAGTAAAGGTGGGAGTAAAGGTGTGTGCCACCACCACCTGGCCTGCTTTCTTTGCTATATACTCATGATTAAGAATGCCTTTCTTCAAACAGAGCATGTACATGAGAGTCTATAATCCCAGAATTTGTGAACTGAAAGAGGATTATGTGTTCAAGAACATCTCCAATTTGAACTACAATAGACAGGGCTTCAAAACATGAACTGTTGCAGGCGCTGAGATGGCTCAGCAGGGAAAGGTACTTGTTGACAAGCTTAGTTCAGTCCCTAAGACCCAAAAGATGGAAGGAGAGAGCTGATTCCAACACCCACATGCACACTATGGTTTGCATGTGCCACCCACCCTCATGCAAATTTGATAAATAAGATGTACGTGTGAGTACAGTTCTTTAAATGTCTTCTGCATGCTGGATTGATGGTGACAAAGTGCCTTGGCTTGTGCCTATGCCGACATGCTTTTGTTTCCACATGAAGTTTAAGAGTTGAAACAGATGGACACGTAGTCTTGGCTAACAGTTATGTTCATTCAGTGCCAGACATATGTCATTTCATGTTTTCCTGGAGTTCACCGGGTTTTCTGAGCACTGTGGTAAAGTTCTGAGAGGCTTCCCTTTCTCAGTGAATTGGCACTTGCCACCCGTGGCTTTTACCACTGATTTTCACTTTGGTTTTTTTGTTTTTGTTTTTTAATTTAAATTTCATTTTGTTTATTGCACAAAAGATTTAAATATATAAAATGTAGGAGATACTATTTATACAGTAACATGCCCTATATATCACTTTCTTATTTGACAATTTTTAAATTTTTCTCTGTTTACGTGTGTCTACGTGTCTAAATGTTAAAGAGATTTCCGACAGAAGGTGTTAATATCTTTTTTTTTCAAGACAGGGTTTCTCTGTGTAGCCCTAGCTGTCCTGGAACTCACTCTGTAGACCAGGCTGGCCTCAAACTCAGAAATCCGCCTGCCTCTGCCTCCCATGAGCTGGGATTAAAGGCGTGCACCACCACCGCCTGGCGATTTTCACTTTGTAATTTCTACATTTAGACGATGGTGTGTCACAGAGATTCTTCTCTTGGCTCTTAAGGTTCTTAACACCTTCTGTGATTGAATGTCCATTTCTTCCTTAGCTCTGTGAAATCATATGCTACCATTTCATTGAATGGCTTCTCTAGTCCTATAGATTTCTCTTTTTGTTAACTCATTTGAGGATTTAATAATTGTATGTACATGAGAGTTTTGTCTGCATATGTGTGTGTGCCCTTTGGATGGTGGTACAGCACAGCATAGTGGGTGCTGGAAAGTGAACCTAAGTCCTCTGCACGAACAGCAAGTTATCTAACTGTTGAGCCATCTCTCTAGCTCATCCTAGGTTTTATTTCAAGTCTTCTTTTTACCCTCAGTAGAAAGGTTTGGGCTCTTATGTCTTGTAATTGATTAAGGTTATAATAATTTTGCTTTAAGTGTTTTTTGCCTGGATTTTATTTGTTTTTTGTTTTGTTTTGTTTTGTTTTTTGTCTTTTGAGACAGAGTTTCTCTGTGCAGCCCTGGCTGTCCTGGAACTCATTCTGTTGACCAGGCTGGCCTCGAACTCAGAAATCCGCCTTCCTCTGCCTCCCAAGTACTGGGATTAAAGGAGTGTGCCACCACCGCCCGGCCCCATTTCATTTTTTAAAGACAGGCCACTGGCCTTCCTGCCTTAAATGTGTGGCCATCACCTCTTGATTATATGTTGCTGAGAATCAAACCCAGGACCACGTGTGTGCTATACAAGCACTTTACCAATTGAATCCAACTTTACTAACCTCATGTTTTGACCTCATCATTATGTTGGTCTGTGCAAAAGGAGTTTCACAGCTTGAGAGATGGCTCAGTAGCTAAGAGTATGTTTTGTTCTTACAGAGGATAAAGTGGAGTTTCAGGGCTTATCTGGAGTCTTCCAACTGCTTTTATTGGATGCCTGTGTATCTGTCTATGTACATGCCTTTCCATACCACTGACTGATACACCCATCTCTAGCTTATGCAGACTTTTGACCATATATTTAAAATAATAAAGTATAATATTTTGCACATGTATATTGTCAATGAAGTCAAATAAATTCCTCTTCAGATCTCAGTCTTTCTGCTGGCTTTGTGATGTACCAACACACCTTAGTGTATGCTTTATTTCCATTCTATTTTTATTTTTATTTTTTATAGATCATGAGGCCTGCTTGTGGCTAAGCTTTATTCACCTGTGGGGCAGTGGTCTGTTCAGGCAGCCTGGACCCAGTCGAGTATAGTCTGGAATCCCAGTGACTCAGTTGGCAATATCTCTGCCTGCAAGGGATGGAAGGTGTTCGGCCATAACTCCTGAGACCCTGGCTCCTGTTTCAGTCCCAACCCCCAACAGCTGCCCCCGCAGGAGATGTGTGTTCTGTCACATAGACAATGCCCCAAGCTCCCAGCATTCTAGCTGACTACAGCCAGGCATGCCCCACCCCACAGATAGTTAGCCTGCCTCACACAATATAAGGGGCGATTTGCCCCCTCCACCCTCTCTTGCTCTTACTCCCTCTCTCTTGC